>CM077093.1:2988778-3282722 GCA_039513925.1 Platanthera zijinensis
GGAGTGGAGGAAAGAAGATTCCTTTCATTTCAATCGCAAGAAAAATCACCGAAATCGGAGGAGGAGAAACAAGCCCGGTGGAGCACGCGGCGGAAATCGGGAGCAGCGGCTTCCGCAGATTTCGTCCCGTCGAAAAGAAATGAGGAGAAGATGAACACAGCCCGAATACTTATCCACCGCTGAACCGAGTCATCCGGTAACTTCACGGTTCAGCCGGTCGAAACATGCACCAGCACAAAAATCAGCCAAGCCATATAAAAACAGCTTAGCCCAAGTCCACCCCAAAACAAAGTCCAAACCAAATCAAGCCCCCAATGCTTATATAAAATCCGGCCAACCGAAGCTATACAAAATTAAACGAAAACGAAACGACTGTCGCAGAATCAAATATGAAAAAATCAAACATCAGAATTAACATGCGACGTCGAATCGGTACTGAAATAATATTCTCATCATAGGGGAGTATTCTCATACTTTTTATTTTACAAAATATAAATATTTATAAATCTTCGCGTCTTACAATCCATCCCATGGAGTCGGTGTCATTGAAAGAAGGAATGTCGAACGAACGGAGTGGAGGCGGGAATCCCGCCAACGACGAGATAGGGCCTTGGGGGGGTCTGGTTTGTGCCCCTAGAAGTGAAGGGGACTCCGTGTTTGAGGGTGATGAAGCACTCGTATGCCCAGTCAGGATGGCGCCGAACTTAGCATCCATCCGCAACATTAGGGTCTGGAGCAAGACAATGGCCGCCTCATGAGCTTCAAGGCTGCGAGAGATGACCGGATTCACGGAGGCTGGAATGCGGTGTGTCGGAGTGTGCCATTGATCGGAGCTGCGGGAGCATGCATGTGATAGAAAGGGTGATGCGCGGCCGCACGAACAATGGAGGCGTTTGTCGTGCGGGCCCGATCAATCACTGAGAGGGCCCGATCGTTATTGGAAGGGCCAGATCAGCCACATAAGATGATAGACTGTCGTTAAGATGGCTCTACTTGACCGGTTGTTCGCTTGAGGCGCGGGACGGTCGGTCGTGCTAGAAGGGCACGACAACAATGTCGCTTGCGATGTGGAATGAACTCGGGAAATGCAGGGATCAGTCAGATGTCCGTGCAGAAGCCTCAGACACGCGTGCAGAAGGCTTCAGACGACGACAGGATTGGAGTAGGGACGGACGATGCGCACTACGCGAGCATAGGGGAGCGTGCAGTTGGAACGAGGGCTTCGACGACGGATACCGCGAAGAAGGCGTGGGAGGTCGAATCCAATGTTAGGAGCTAGGGTTGAAGAAGAAGAAAGGGCTCTTTTTCTATCATACTTCCAAGCTTACCAAAATGAAAGATGCATTTAAGCTTATATAATGCCTCATTCCAAAGTACGCAAGGGAGAACGTTAAATAACTCACAACCCAAAATACACGTTCGATAATAAATGATAGTGCCGACAGCTGCGCTAGACCCGTGCGCCCTACTAACGATCGCCTGCCATCGAGTTGGGATCTGTGACCACGTCGCCTAGGTTCCAACGTCGACTTATGTGTCGTAGGGGTGAAATTCGGATCGGATCGGTTCTACCCAAAACCAAGAACCAACCCATATAGATTATTTTTTAAATTTTCGGAACCGAAACCGACCCACGGCCCTAAAGTATAGAATCGGATCCGAATCGTTCGGCTCTGGTTCGGTTCTCGGTTCTACCCTTGTCTCAAAATAATAATAAAATTGACTTTCAACTTATGAGTCTTTGTCATACAACCAACAATTTCTCAAAATAATTGAATCATGACTCTCTATAACATTGAAGACATATAACTACATGAGTTCTAGTATTCTTTTCTTAAGCAATACGAATAAATTCTCAATCATTTTCATGTATTGAGACATAGGACTATAATGTGTTGTCTCAAATTTTTTTCTTTAGAATTAATTTTCGATTTTCGGGTCGGTTATGGGTATCCGATCTATGAAACCGGGAACCGAACCGAATTGTCGGTTCTTGTATTATTGGAACCATATCCGAACCAATCCTATTTGGAACCGATTCGAACCGTTTGGTTTGGTTCGGTTTTCGGTTTTTTCAGTTATTTTTGCACCCCCCTAATATGTCGTGTCCTCGTCTCCTCTTCTCTTACCCTTTCCCGTCTTCTTAAAAGCAAGGTTGTCAGGATCGAGATCCTAGATGAGATCGTTTCGAGGTAGGATCAGATCTGATAGTAGGGTCGGATCGAGGATCTTTTAACAAAATCAGGATCGATTTACAAAATCTGGATCGTAGGATCGTAAGATCCTATGATCTTGATCGCGATCCTGTCAACCTTGCTTAAAAGTACCATCCTCGCCAGTTAGTTGATTTATCATGCAAGTGTTATCAACCACAAATTTTAAAGTCATTTTTAGTTGCTTTATCACTCCAGTGTTATCCCCTATAATGATAATGTTATCAACATATAATTTATTGTTTTTTCCCCCACTAGCATGTTTAAAGAGTAGGGCATGATCGACATGTGATTGAATGTACATAGCCTGTCCAAAAAGCCTGGCAGGTCGGGGCTGGGCCTGTCTAGGCCGGGCTTTTGTCACTCGGGCCCGGGCCTGGCATTAGCCGGGCTCGGGCCAAGAGAGGGCCTGCTTAGGCCCGCAAGGTCGGGCCAGGCCAGGCCTAGACCAAGCCCGATTTTCCCGCCTATAGGCGGGATTAAGGGATTAAATCCCAGATTAAATCCTGCGAGATTTAATCCCGAGATTAAATCCTGCGAGATTTAATCCCGAGATTAAATCCTGCGAGATTTAATCCCGAGATTAAATCCTGTGATCCTGCGGGATTTAATCCCGCGGGATTAAATCTCGCGGGACTTAATCCCGCGGGAATCGAGATTTCTTATTGGAAAATCCTACCAATAGGCGGATTGCCCGGCTTCGGTGTCGGGCCCAGGCCTGGCCCGGTGCCTGGGCTTAGCCGGGCCTGGCCAGGCCGGCACCGGGCTGGGAATTGAGCATACATTGCGACCCTCTTTGGCCCCCAGAGCCCGGTCCGGGCCCGGGGCCGGGCCTAGTCGGGCTTTTTTCCAGGCCGCGCCGGTCTTTTTGAACACATCTTCCTATACTTTTTATGCCCCCTTTGAAATGTTCAATTCAGGCATTATGTGGTTGTTTTAGTCCACAAGGGAGCTTCTTTAATTAGCATGATTTTTTGCTGCCATATTTTTCTTCAAATTTCATCAATCTTGTTATTGAGGATAGGGGTGCAAGTTGAGTTGAGCTGGCTCGTGAGCTCGATGAGCTGACTCGAAAAAAGTTTTGCTCAAGCTCGAGTGCACATGTTTTTTGTTTATGAGTTTGCGAGCCAACTTACGAGCTTTTTTTTTCTTTGAACATTAAAAAATATATTTATGTAAATATAAAGAAAAAATGGCTCGTGAGTAGAAAAGCTTGTGAGCTGCTCGATCTCAATATAGTTGTTCACGAGCTCGAGTGATGCAAAATGAGCTCGTCAAGCTCGAGCTCAAAATGGTTAGCACGAGCTCATGAATTTTTCCAAGTTTGTTTCATTTGCATCTCCAATTGAGGTACACATTTTTGACATCCAATTGATGTAATCGTTATTCTCCTCAATCAAAACTGCAACAAAGTATAAAAAAGACCTTTTAGGATGTGGCTTTTTGCTTTTTTTCTTGGGCACAAAATGGCACTCTAATAGAGAAGCCAATTACTTTTCTTTTCCCTAATTTCATTTTTAATTCAGTATGTGAGGCACGAATTTTTACATCTCTTGCAAATCAATGACCAATGCAGGTCAGTCTAGGCTTCTCAACTGTATTTGATCTCAATTCCAGCTCGCTCTCCTCTGAATCTGATGTAACCCGGATTTTGTATTGTGAAAGAGAAGGGATAGATACGATTGCGGAATTAAAGATTATAGATATTGAATAAGAACCCTAAAGCCTAACACAAGGTGTTGTGCACAAAATAAAGTTAACTGTAATTACAGTTAAGCTTGGGTCCTAATCCAGCAACTAACAATCCTAGTTAATTCTAATCACAGCCACAATGCAAATAATAAATAAGCAACCAGACGACACAAGATATTATAGTGGTTCCCCAAACACTGGGTACGTCCACTCTTCTACCCACACGGTAGGAATCCACCCAGGTTTTTGATCAGGTGCCCTGCCACCAACAAGATCTGCTGCAGGTAGATCTAGAGACCCTTTAGACTTTTGATCAGGTGTCTAAAAAACCAAGCTTTACTTTTGAAGGGAGTAAACAACCTTTTACAGGAGGGGGGAAGAGGGTTAGATTGTCTTCTCTATTTTAAAATAGATTAGAGAAGCACAAGGCCTCTTCAGAACTTCTGACAGAATACTGTCTTGAAGTTTCTGAAGGAATAAAGCTAAGAAGAAGATAATAAGATATAAAATAAAAGGATCTTCTTCAGCAGCTTCCTTCTTCTTCTTCTTCAATATCTCTGAGTGTATCTTCCTGGAACAGGAGCACTCAGGTTGAAGAAGAGTGAAGAGATATCTTCTCAGATGAATGGATGATTGCTGAGAGCAGCTGTGCTGTAAGATGGTTCTTTCTCTGAATGTTGTACAGGATTCTTCTCACTTGTTCTACAGCTGCTACTAGTTCTTTCAAAAGAACTCTTTTAAATAGAGCAGCAGCAACGGCTCTAATATTTGAGTTGAGCTTTTGTCTTCTTCTCAGATCTTGAATCTGGGCTGCAAATAACATAAAGATAAACATATCTTGCAGACATATAAGCTGCAGTATTAAATCTGATAAAGAATGCTATAAAAGGTCATATCAGAAAACTCTTTACAGCCAACGGCTATAAAGGACAGCTGCAGATAAAGTAATTAATAAGGTCAACTAATAAGACAAACTACTTTATCTGACAGGAAAGACTAATGCATAAGAATAGCAAGAATTGCTTTGAAGAAGAGCAGTAAATCAATCAGATATTATATAAATATATGCTAGAATACAAGAAATAAAACACAGAAAAGAACACATATAATATTATATATGCAGACAGCTGAGCGTCGAACGATACTCGGAGATCGTCGACCGCGCACGGAGATCGTCGACCTATCGGGCAGATAGTCGAACGATCCAGATAGTCGAACTATCAAGGAAGATAGTCGAACTACCTCCTCGGCAGATAGTCGAGCTATCAGATAGTCGATCTATCCGGACAGATAGTCGAACTACCAAACAAAAACAGATAGTTCGAACTACCAAACAAAAACAGATAGTCGACCTATCAAGCAGATAGTCGACCTATCACAGAAAACAGAAAGTCGAACTACCTAGACAGATAGTCGACCGGAGCTCGACGATCTAGCAGAACGTCGAGCTGACAGGAGACAGACGATAGTCGATCGGCTGATCGACGATAGTCGATCGGCTGATCGACGATAGTCGATCGGCATTCGACTATAGTCGAACCAGAAATTCCTTAGCCAGAATTTCACTGGAAAAGAAAATATTCTACAACTAGACTTTGACCATAGATAAATTTTGGGTCAAGAGACTAAAAGGAAAGACTTAACTCAAATCCAAACTAGGGTACCAACAATCTCTCCCTATTTGGGTTAAGTCTTTCAAAAAAACTAAAACTACTGAAAATAAGCTAAACTAAACTAAAACAACCTAATAGAGATCCTAACCCAAATCAGAACCAAGGGTTCCAACAATCTCCCCCTATTTGGGTGAGGATCCTATTAGCAAAATAAAGCAAAGCAAGCATAAAATATAAAGAAAAGCTTTTGCTTAGCTGGTTGCTGTTGGCATTTGCAATCTCCCCCTATGTTGATGCAGTACTTGTGATTGAAGAAGGCTGAGATGACTTTGAGTTTTGATTGAGTCATCCAACAAACTTTTATAAATAGTACCTGCAGAAAGCTTATGGTAGATATTGCTCTCTCCTTGAAAAAGGGTATGTTAGCAGCAAAAAATGATATTTTGTCCAGCAAATTTAATTAAGATTCTGGATCTGAAAAACAAAATCAGATATCTTCCTTCCTATAGAATTTCTTTTCATTAGACGAGATTCAAACTCAGCTGACAAATACAACTAGAGTAGAGGACTCAATCTAAATGAAATTAGAAAAGGATCTATAAGAGATAGAGTTATCTGACAGAGAATTTCTTTATACAGAAATCTGAATAAAATATTTGAACAAAATATCAATCAGATATAATCAGCTATAAGAAAAGAGAATGCTTCTTAATAAATCTGTTCCAAATAATAAAAGGATTTGAAAATATTCTAAGTAATTTATCCTTTTGAGTATAAAACAGATTTATGAAAAAGCAAATTGAGTTCTCAAATCTGAACTCATTAAAATATAAAGAAAACATTTCTCTGAGAAGTGTTGGTTCCTTCTCAGGTATAGTTAAAAACTTGGCAGCAATTTTGAATATCTAAATTGACTGAACAAAAAACAGATTTTGATATTACCTGAACCTTTTCAGGGTTTTGATTTTCCTTCTGTTAGTTTAGCTTCTGAATTGCTGCAGGAGGCATTGATGGCCATTATACAAAATTGTTTGGCCCTTGCTTCCTCCTCTTCATCTTCAAATGATGAGTCATCATCTGAGACATCCCAGATAACATCTAGGGATGTTGGTTTTCCTTCTTCAGATGAGATGATGTGGCTTCCTTCTGATATTGCATCCGAGGGTTCAGAAGTCATTTGGTGAAGGGAATCCCACATCTCCTTAGCTGTTGAGCATTCAACAACCTCCTGAAATAAGTCATCAGATAATGACTGAGCTAGGATGTTCATTGCTCTGGCATCAGCTAGCCTGGCATTTTTTGTTGTTGTTGCCGATGTTGGAAGACCTGTCAAAATAGAAGAAAATATTTCTTCATCAATATTGTTCATAAATAATTTGACTCTTGCCTTCCAGATGCTAAACTCAGCTAAGTTGCAAGCTGGAGGTCTGGTGCTAAAATAATCTTTGTACTGGGCCATGAAAGTGAAAATGAATATCTATAATCCTTGGTATCTATCAGGATCTTGTGACTCAGGTGTTAGCCTGTACAGTCAGTCAACCTCCCTCTGATACCAATTGAAAGAGAAGGGATAGATACGATTGCGGAATTAAAGATTATAGATATTGAATAAGAACCCTAAAGCCTAACACAAGGTGTTGTGCACAAAATAAAGTTAACTATAATTACAGTTAAGCTTGGGTCCTAATCCAGCAACTAGCAATCCTAGTTAATTCTAATCACAGCCACAATGCAAATAATAAATTAAGCAACCAGACGACACAAGATATTATAGTGGTTCCCCAAACACTGGGTACGTCCACTCTTCTACCCACACGGTAGGAATCCACTCAGGTTTTTGATCAGGTGCCCTGCCACCAACAAGATCTGCTGCAGGTAGATCTAGAGACCCTTTAGACTTTTGATCAGGTGTCTAAAAACCAAGCTTTACTTTTGAAGGGAGTAAACAACCCTTTACAGGAGGGGGGAAGAGGGTTAGATTGTCTTCTCTATTTTAAAATAGGATTAGAGAAGCACAAGGCCTCTTCAGAACTTCTGACAGAATGCTGTCTTGAAGTTCTGAAGGAATAAAGCTAAGAAGAAGATAATAAGATATAAAATAAAAGGATCTTCTTCAGCAGCTTCCTTCTTCTTCTTCTTCTTCAATATCTCTGAGTGTATCTTCCTGGAACAGGAGCACTCAGGTTGAAGAAGAGTGAAGAGATATCTTCTCAGATGAATGGATGATTGCTGAGAGCAGCTGTGCTGTAAGATGGTTCTTTCTCTGTATGTTGTACAGGATTCTTCTCACTTGTTCTACAGCTGCTACTAGTTCTTTCAAAAGAACTCTTTTAAATAGGAGCAGCAGCAACGGCTCTAATATTTGAGTTGAGCTTTTGTCTTCTTCTCAGATCTTGAATCTGGGGCTGCAAATAACATAAAGATAAAACATATCTTGCAGACATATAAGCTGCAGTATTAAATCTGATAAAGAATGCTATAAAAGGTCACATCAGAAAACTCTTTACAGCCAACGACTATAAAGGACAGCTGCAGATAAAGTAATTAATAAGGTCAACTAATAAGACAAACTACTTTATCTGACAGGAAAGACTAATGCATAAGAATAACAAGAATTGCTTTGAAGAAGAGCAGTAAATCAATCAGATATTATATAAATATATGCTAGAAATACAGGAAATAAAACACAGAAAAGAACGCATATAATATTATATATGCAGACAGCTGAGCGTCGAACGACACTCGGAGATCGTCGACCGGCGCACGGAGATCGTCGACCTATCGGGCAGATAGTCGAACGATCCAGATAGTCGAACTATCAAGGAAGATAGTCGAACTACCTCGGCAGATAGTCGACCTATCAGAACAGATAGTCGAGCTATCAGATAGTCGATCTATCCGGACAGATAGTCGAACTACCAAACAAAAACAGATAGTCGACCTATCAAGCAGATAGTCGACCTATCACAGAAAAACAGAAAGTCGAACTATCTAGACAGATAGTCGACCAGAGCTCGACGATCTAGCAGAACGTCGAGCTGACAGGAGACAGACGATAGTCGATCGGCTGATCGCGATAGATCGGCTGATCGACGATAGTCGATCGGCGTTCGACTATAGTCGAACCAGAAATTCCTTAGCCAGAATTTCACTGGAAAAGAAAATACTCTACAACTAGACTTTGACCATAGATAAATCTTGGGTCAAGAGACTAAAAGGAAAGACTTAACTCAAATCCAAACTAGGGTACCAACATATTGAAAATTTTGAGCAAATATCTATTTTGTTATAAATTAAATGACGGTGTTCACTTTCGAAATTAAATATTAATTTGAAAATAAGAGCCGAGTTGGCCAAAAAAAACTGAATTTTCGAGCGCGAAAACCAAGCTCGTCGCTTTGGACGTTAAAAAGTTTATTAATTTGCGTTTGAGTGAAACTTCTTCGCGCCTTACGGTTCGGATCCGTTACAAGATTTATACGGCCATAAACATGAATAACATTCAACAATTTATGAATAACGATATTAATAATAAGGAGAACGCAACGGCAAGCCCAAGTGTAATTAAATGAAGTGTGTGAAACAATACTAAGAAAAAAAGGAGTGACCGGTTTACCAAACGGCGGCAGAAGCGAGCCTAATTCCAATCGATCCCGCACAGGAGCAGTGGCCACAAGATCTATCGGCCGGATACGGGTCGAAGTCGACGGCGTGAACAGGCCGGACCGTCGGAAGCAGATTCCGAAGTCGACGACGGTCCGTTTGCAACTCTTCGGGCAGGCAGGGAGGCGCCGACGCGGGCTAGCGATGACGGGGCTAGGACTTTCGGCGTATGTTCGCGCACGGGCTTCCAGGCGGTGGCGCTTCTCCGAACTGAGCGATGTTGGCGATACGTGCGGTGGAGGAAGTGGTTGTTGGCAATGAGCAAAGAACCGGGATTCCCGTTCTAAACTCTGTCCGACCTCCTTTCACTGCACATGACCGTGGAATTTATAAGCTGGCTGGAATATCTCTCCATTTTGGGCAAGAGATATCCCTCTCTTAATTCTCTTTCCAAAAGATAAAATCTTCCATTCATGTGCTAAAAATATCTCTCCATTTTGGGCAAGAAATATCCCTCTCTTAATTCTCTTTCCAAAAAATAGAATCTTCCATTCAAGACACTTTTTAAAATTTGAAATGTTTCCAAACTATGTCCTAAAATCATGCAAGACACTTTTTAAATTTGAAATGTTTCCAAACTATGTCCTAAAATCATGCAAGACACTTTTTAAATTTGAAATGTTTCTAATCATGCACCTTTTTAATTAATGTTGGGCTTGCCGTTCCTGTCCTACTACTATTAATACCAGACTCATTTATTTAAGATATCCTCGGGTGGTCAAGCCGATGAGCCGGACAATAAAACAAGTACATAACATGAAACAAGTACATAAATGCGGTATATAAATAAATACGATAAAATATTACGATGCACCGCAAGGTGCATCAGAATCTATTTATTCTTTTTTTCCTCTCTGCTTCAGTTTCTCCTAATAAATTCTCTCTCACTCCCTCCTCTTTGATAATTGGTTGTATTTTGGTCAAAAATTTGTCACAGGTTATTTTATTTGCTTAACATATTTCTTGAGATTTGTGCTCGATGGAATGTTATTTGGATTGCAAGTCACTTTGGCTTTCCTAAACCTGTTAATACCTTGATTTTATTCTGCTACCCACCATTTTTATGTGTATGCTGAACCTATTCAGTTTTTTAGATTAGAAATATATACAAGGCATCATTATGACTTTTTGACTCAATACATATTTCATGCGTTATTGCTACTCCTGTTTTTTTGTTGTTTTAATCTGCAGGCTGAAGAAGTTTGTTTTTATACACTTTTCCTTAGGACAACTCAGAGGTGCATGATTCGGACTTTTATATTTCAGAGGCAGTACAGGAAGCTGTACCTGAAAAATACTTGGATATTAAATCAGGATCTCCAACTTTAAGTCCATCACTGAAAGCACATGATAAAAATAGTATCATGATAAAAACATGTTCAGACCAACAAATCTATCCTCTTCTGCAATTTAGCATGTATGATCTTAAAAAAAGAAGGGATAAGAGGGTGTCTTGTTTACTCACAGGGAATTTCGAAGCAAAAGGAAGGAATCCAAGGTTGGTTGGATGCTTCATTTTATTCTTTTTCTTACTTTTGAGTTGAGCTAGAATCAATCTGTTTCACATTTTTTTCATGGTGGTTCAGATATAATTATTCTGTTTTACTTATCTATTTCACCTTTTTTCTAGCTGTTACTCTGCTGCAACACTTGCAAATTCTCACTTAGGGAATGACGACGCAAAAACTGAAAGTTTAGCGGCCGCTGCTGTAGAGTTGGAGAGATTTTTCAGGAAAGAAGATTTGGAAGAATGGAGGTAGTTTTAATTTATTGGGCTTTTTTATTTATTATCACTATTCATTATTATCTTAATTGTGTGAAATGATCTTTATTCTGTTTTTTGAACAACGTATGCCTTGATAAAGATTGATGATATACATGCGAGAAAGGTTTGCCAACAAAGGGTCTTGCTTTGTCTGTAGCAATGCTGCTCATCATCTTAAGCTGCACAGCATGTCCCAATAATGCGTCATTATTAATCGATCGTCATAACTTTCGGTTAGGATTCACATTTCTGATGTTAGCTTGTTTGAATTATTTGATTCTTCTTCTATCCGTGCTACAGTACTTTTAAATTTTATCTTACTTTTATATTAGCCTTGTCCTTAAGTTTTCCATGCACTATGCATTTTCCAAGCCTAACTTGTGCCCACCTTAGTGAAGTATCATACATTTGGAATGCTTGTGCAAATATCTCACTTTATCCTTCTACATTTGTTTTTTTTGAACTCAGTCAAATTATTCAATGCCCCCAAAAAAGATGCTTGATTCTACTCATGTTTGGATCAATGGAAACTTCACATATTTGTGATGGATAATTGACATTCATTCTCTAAAAGATTTCTATCCATTAGTGTAATACCCAAGGATTATAAGGACATTGAAAATTTAGACATAAAAATTCACGCCAGGAACAAAATTTAAGTAGTTTAAATATGTATTATTTTTTATTTTCCATGTCAAATAATTTAATGTTAGTAAATTTGTAATTTATGGTAGACAAATTTGAAGGAAACCTTTCTGATTAGATTTTTTAGAAGGTTGAAAAGTATCATTATATTTGAACAGAAGTACAAGAGATCAAATTTTGTTTCTTTTAATATTTGAACTGAAATAGAGTAAGCACAATAGTAAGTCATCTAGTCTATCTGCTTATGCTTGGTAATTGGAAGTGTGATTACACTTTTTTTTATAATTGGAAGTCTAATAATTGAGGAGCATGAAAGGACATCATATCTGATCTATTAACTTTACTTCTGTCCTTATATTTGTTCATGTACTTATCTATGACGAACATGAATTTAGGTCATTGGGCAATTCAATCTTGGTTTTATCATTGGAAAACTGGATCAGGATTTGTTCATGGTGGATCAGGTGAGATTTTTCTTGCCTTTCACATTCAAATTTTCTTGCAGAACTGATTGCAATATTTGATGCATGCAAAGTGTAGTCTCATATGACATGTGTGAAGGTGCACTACTTGCATATTATTATAAGTGTACACAAGATATAGTGAATTTTTTTTACATGTTGGTCCTAAAGTTAACAAATTCTTGCAGCATGCTGCAGATGAGAAGTACAATTATGAGCGAATCTCAAAATCAACTATCTTAAGACAGCAGCCTTTACTGAAGTAAGAAACATTTGTAGTTAGTGTACCACATGAATTTATGTTGCAACAGGTTAAAGTATTATGCAATTTTATTACTTCAAAACCAACTCAATCATACTATAAATTGCAGAGATCATAGCTGAGAGTGCATGCTTTATGTAATTGAAATGAGAGACAATTTGTTTTTTGTCCAATTAACTTCGTATACAAATTAGTGTTTATTGAAGGGAGTCTGGCTTAAGTTTGGACAAAAGGAAAGTGGAAGTACTATATGATTTGTTTTTAACTTTTGGATATGCATTTGATTCTAGGAATGTTGTCGTTATTCATAATTTAGCTCTTCGTTATTATCTCGTTACGTAATTTTCAACTAGCATATTTATTATAGTAATTTTTTGTTGTTGAATTCCCTATCTAGACACAATTGCTCTTCATAGCTATATCAAATACCCATTTTCTATTTTCTTAATTTTCATATGTTTTAAAATGATTATTTCAATTATTTACACAGGCTGTTCTTAATTTTTTTCAGTAGTCATTTGTGCCACAGTGCTTCACTTTCTGAATCCTGCAGTATTTATACTTTTCAAATCAATAGGCCGATAAGGTTGGAACTATCACCTGAAGAGGAGGAAGTGGCTTCTATGAATATGGACATTATCAGGTATAACTTACTTTTTAATCATCATAACATATTCATATGAATTTCAGACTTATTATCATTCAACTCTTGACTATTTAGAGGTTGAGATCTTATGTGTTCAAATTGAAAAGATTTTGCGCGGCAGGTTGGTTAAGAGAAGAATTCACACAAACCAAGTCCACTAATAATAAACACTTCAAATAACTGGAAACAAATATTTCCACCTAACAAAGATCATAAACTTAAATAATGACAAATCTTCCGGATGGGGATCACTTCGAGTGCGGTACGTCATCCAATGTAGCCCACACGTGTCTATTCTCGTAGGTGGCATTGATCAGATCATGATCTGGATGATCCGAGTTCACATTTGCTTCTGGAGCACTGTTTGGACATTTCTATTTATTTTTCTTTATTTTCATGTACTCTTCAGGGAGATCAAACATTTATTGTGAACATCCTATCATGGCCGCCGCGATGGGTGCCCTAAGTAGGTTTAGTATAAATAAGAGGGGAAAGGGGCTGGTTACATTCGATTGCAGATTTTGGAGACCATATTTTTCGGAATCTGCTCTTGATTTTGACTCCATGAAACCCTAAGGTGACGACTCCTTGGGCTTGTATATTCATCTCCCTACCTCCATTGTGTTGTCCACCCTTTACCCTCAACCTTAAGCCCCCTGCCTATCTCAAGACCAATGTTGCCCATCCATAGAAATCCCTGAAACCTGCCCCCAAACCCCTTGCTTCACCTGCTCACCCAGGAATACTCCCTTGCACCATGCGGCTTCAATCCCAGCAGTCACCAACTTATGTTCTGCACCTTCTAGTCTTCGCCTGCCCAGCTTTTGTTCTGCACCTTCTAGTCTTCACCAATCCTGTTCCACACCTCAACATCCGCCAGCTCTTCCCTCACCATTTCCCCTACAACCACAACCCCCTATCCCTCCCAATCGCAGTTCAGACCCCATATGATCCCTCCATCTACCAACACCCACTAGCCTTTGACCCATGCGATAGCCTGAACATTGTTTGATTTGTTGTTTTCATGAGGGTAGTCCATAATGCTCATAGGACTGAGGGTAGTTGTTTTGTGTAGTTCCCCATGACATTATTCACCTTATTCAAAAGATTTAGGATGAGCTTGTTTTTAGCTTCGACTTGTTTGCTTCTTTTGTGATAATGCACTAGGGAAAACCACAGTTTGATGCTTAGGCTTTTGCATAACTCAACAATGTCGTTATCGATGAATTGTTGTCTATTATTGGGAACAATCGCGAAAGGAATCCCGTACATACATACAATTTCTTCCTATATGAAATTCTTCACAATCTAAAACCATAGTTGTTTCTCACTTGTTTTTTGTCTTTTTTTTATTTCATATATGTTGCCCTTTGATTTTGTCTTGTAATCATGTTAAATTATTTTTTAGCTATTTCAATTTTCTCCTATCTAATGAAGGCCTTGGCACACCGGTTGAGGCATTGCCGTGTGACCTTGAGGTTATGGGTTCGAGTCCTGGAAGCAGCCTCTTGCAAAATGTAGGGTAAGATTTTCCTACATTCACCCTTGTGGTGGGATCCTTTCCCGAACCCTCGCTGCGTAGTTATGCTTTGTGCACCATGCTGCCCTTTTTTTAATGAGATTAGAAATTGCCTAATGATGAGAATTACATTAACTTCATTGTCTTCATCTTGCACGTGAGATCCGAGAAGATAAAAAATAATATTCACTAAAATCCAGTGATATAAGGCATTCATTAGAAACAATTGCGAAATTGCCTATCATTTGAGGCCACCCTCAATTAAGGATGGAATAATTGCTGCGGTTGATGTAATTGAATATTAGATAACTACATATGTGAATTGAAGGCCAATGATGATTGAAGCTTTCATCGGTTCTTCCATTATTTTTATATGCTCGATTTTCAAACTCATAGGACAATTATTATTAAGTTAATTTATAACGAATTGCATCAAGTCCTCAATGGACTATAAATATGTCATCCTCTGTGGATGTTATTATTGTGATTAATTTTTGATAAATTTTTTTCCTAGCCTTAAAATATTATATATTGGAAAGAGGAAACTAGAAACTATGGGATTCAGTTGGACTATGAAGCAGGAACAACAATATAGAGTATGTGATGGGGATCCATCAGATTGTGCACCAGGAGAGGTTTGCCGCAAGGCGGGACCCATGTTTGTGTATTCACGCAGGAAGGCTTTATCGGATTGCCGATCCGACTCCGCGGATGTGTCCGGATCCGCGTCGCGAGTCAAAATCATATAATACTTTATTATTTTTGTTTTATTTTAGTGTAATTTGAGTGGCTCTACCTCCGGTCAATCATAGTCGTTGAAGGTGGTATGTCCTAGCTTTGTTTTATTATAAAGAGCTCATGTAATGGGCTGTTGTAGAGGTATTGCAGGTTTTGGAAAATTCTGTACTGGAACCCAGCAATCACCCCACGGTGCTGACTCAGTGGAACCCTGGGTGACGACTCCTAGGCTTGGATCTTCCTCCCCAAGGTATTCCCAAACCCTAAGCACCATTCTCCACCCTCCAAACCCCAAACCGCCACCCCTAAATCCCTCCCAATCAGCCGCTGTCCACTGTTTCCCCTTTCCTGAAGCCGTCGGCCAGACAACCCCATATCCTTTCAGAACCGACACTCCACCCCTCACCACTGCCGCCTGAAGCCTCCCCTGCCTTCCGCCTCCCCCTCAGCCTGATTCCCCCCACAAGCCGACCACTCCTTCGCCCCTAACCCACTGTGCCGCTCCCCCCATCAGATCCACAGCCGTCAGCCCCCTTCACGTGGACTCAACCCTCACCCTCACCCTTTCGGATCAACCCAGATCTGGAGTTTTCACCCGGATCTAACCTCATATTGTCGGATCTACTCTTCCCCACCCGGATCTACCCTCACGTGGTCAGATTTATCCATTTCCGGTCCGATTCCACCATCCACCGTCGAGGACAGCCACTGCCATCATATCCACGCCACCGGCTCCACACTTGATCGCTGTCCCACGCATCCGGCTTCGAAATCTTCAGTGTCTCAGTCATCCCGCTACTTTGGTGAGTCTCTTATTATATTGGATTATTTGATTTGACATTATTATTGGATTGACTACTTTATTTGTTTGGGATCGTGCTTATAGAAATTTCCTTGCAATACACTTATAATTTGCACGTGAGATCTAGTCGCCGCGCGCTTAGCCTTGACCTTCATAGCGGAGGAAATCCATTAAATAATCACTGAATTGAATGCTTGTTTTTTGTTCTTTTAATTAACTGCGTGGGTTGGAATTTCATTGCTTTAATTATTTTGTCGCCGTCACCGACGGTTTTCATTGCATTTAGATTTAGATTAGCGTGTCACATCCGCACCCCACCCCTAGAAGTCTAGGTTTTGAGCACCCCCGTAGCCTACCCTATATCAGTACGAACATTGGAATACAGAGTTAACTGATTGTGTAGTTAATGCACTGTGGAGATTGTAGTATAGAGTGCAAAGTATAGACTTCAAACTTCAAAGCTTGGAGCTTTCCATGCAAAAAATTTAATTTGTATTAATATGTATTCAAATAATAGTCAATGTGTAAAAATTTTCATGTATTTCAAGCTTTTAAATGCTTGTTAGAGCATCACAAATTAAATCTGCTCATTTTTTTATTTAATGATTCATTTAAAAATTTAAATTTCAAGTCAAATTTTGCTCATTTACAACACAATTTTGGAGAACCTGATTAAATAGGGGGAATTGCAAGACTTTGTTGTGGTGATAGAGCAGACTTCGAGTCTAGATCAAGGTCAACCCGCTGAATGATACCGAACTTTAGTCTGGTCATTTAATTGTAAGCTCTTTCGTCTTACAATTAATCACATCATGTATTGACAATCAATCCATACCAAAAATGATATCATACGCTGTAATGTGCAAGACTGCCAAATCTACTTCCAAAACTTTTTCGTTAATATGAATTTGGATCTGAGCTTGCAATTGTGTAGTCATTATATGATTGTTGGGTATCATTACATGTAATGTATTTTGTATTTAATATAGTTGTACGTGTAAGAAATTTAAGATGCGTGTTGAAATGAAAGTGATTTGCACTAGTGTCAAATAAAATCTTCGGTAATTGTTTGTAGTCATAAATCGTACCTGTGATTACAGTGTCATCAGCCTTAGTTTCTTGTTTCCTTAGGTTAAAGACACGAGACTGTATGTATCGCTCCTCACGGCCAGGCTTCAATGATGCTGAGGCGGAGGCAACGTACTCACCTTCCTTAACCGTCCCCATCTTATATACTCTTTGTGGTTGTGTTCTGGGGGTTCCCTTGAAACCTCCTTCCTTTGCCTGTCTCATGGGACATTCACTCTGCCAATGTCCAGGCTAGCGACAAATATAACAAAAACATATGTCAAACGAATATTGTCCCTTGTGAACCTTTCCACATTTTTTACATTTGTCTGCAGATGATTGAGTCACACTGCCAGTGCCAGTTATAGAGAACGGTGGAGATTGCAACCATTTTTTCCACGAAGATTCACTTGGTCTGCCTGAAGATTCCCTGCTTGACCCTTTCGTCGATCTTTTCTTCATGATTTCCCTTCTTTTTTTGGGTTGTTTCTAAATCTATTTCAATCAAGCGAGCTTTTGCAACCAGATTATTATAATTGGTAAACTCAAATGACACCAAATATGTACGAAGATTATCTCGTAGGCCTTGTTGGAAACAACATGGCCCCGCTTCTATTGTATCCAGAGATCCCACATAAAAGGCCAAATTTGAGAATTTAGCCTTGTACTGAAGCACAATGTGATTACATTGCACAAGCCATAAAAATTTCTCCTTTAATAATCCTTTCTCTGACATAGGCAAAAACCAGTTAGGCACCATTCGTTTGTAATGTTTTCATTTACGGTTTTCGTTTTGCTTCAAAACGAAAACATCAAGCGTTTTCGTTTTGGGGCAAAACGAAAACTTTTGTTCATTTGCAACATAGTTTTCAGTTTAGTGTTGAGCCAAAAAATAATCCGCAGCGAGTGGGAAGGGTTGCCAACTCAGTGAGTTGGGAATTTTAGGGCGGAGACGACGGATTTTCACGTAGTTTTTCTCGGGCTTTGTTAACCGGAAAGTTCGTACTGCCGGAGGAAGACGAAGGCCATTCCCAATTTATTTGAGCTACAATGATCCAGCTCCGCCGCTGCATTGAAGCTCGCTGCCGGTAGCAGAGGGAAGGATGAAGCAGGAATCAATGTCGTTCTCCTCGTCCTCTTCCCAGCAACCTGACGGCGACATTAAACTCCGCTCACCGCTGCAGCGACGAAACGCTCCTGAATCTACAACTTTCTTCCCAAAGAGTTCGCGAGAGAGGAATGAACCTCAAGGTGTATGCCGATCGATTGTCGCAACCCTACATCAACAACGTCCAACTTAACTGCTAGGCGACGAACGGCTCCGACGCCCCTCCTTCCTCACCTTCCGCGCCGAGTCCCCCTACCTTTCTCCCGCCCTCCTTGCTTTCCTCCTGTCCGCCGACACCGCCAACATCTCCCGCCGGAGAAGAAGCGAAGAACTTTTCGTTGTTTTCTATTTCCAAAACCGACCAAAACAGATCTCGGTAGGTCTGTTTTGGGGCTGGGCAAAGTTAGAAGGAATGAAAACCGAGTGTTTTCAGTTCAAAACAAAAACTGTGTAAAACATGGTCAAACGAACACCTGTTTTTGGACAGCGAAAACTGAAAATCAAAACCGGTAGTGAAAACATTGCAAACGAACGGAGCCTTTGTGAATTTCTAAAAAAATTCATTCCAGGAAATACCAGCTATTCCCCTCGCGGTAAACTTTCCATACATCACTGTGTCCCACAATATTTTAGCTTCTCCTTCCAGCAAGAACATAACTAAATCAATTTTTCTTTCCTCTGAACACTGCATGACTCGGAAGATAGTTTTTATCCCCATTATCCAGTCTTCAGTCTCTATTGGAGTTAAGCCTCCTTTGAAGGTGGGTGGCTTTAACTCCAAAATTGCTTGAGATTGGTATCTACCTGATGCTGCAACGACTGATTCAAAGGTTCAACGAGAGGTATTGTTGGAGGGGTATCTCTTGCTAGTCGAATTGCTTGCGCCATTGCTCAAGCAATATCATGTACCTGAAGGTATATTCTTTAGCCCGTCTCACTTTCGGTGGATGTAGTCTCTGTTTCTTCTCGAACCCTTCGACTGGAATACACGTGTTCCTGTGGGGCAAACAAATAATTTGCTTCTAATATAAAGACATGTAAAGCAAGATATGCAAGAGTTATATTTTGTACCTTTATGCAATACTCATTGTCGCACTACACTCAAAGGGTACGACCTAGCTTTGATACCTTTTTCTGTAACGACCATTAGACCTCCACAGAATAATAGTATTCATTTCATTTCAAATGTTTTTGAATGCAATACAACAATTATATAGCCACAAATGAGTATTCGGGGCAAAAGTACAAAAATAAAACTCTTATTTCATTTGTATACATATTTCACATGTCCAACACAAGTACATATATATATGCCGAGCACATCATTATATCATAAGCTATATTAATAATTTCTTTGGCAAGTGGGACACTTTAGATCTCGGCACCCTTCCCTATGATCGTTGACCATCTCAGAAATTCTCACTACTCTTTTAAACCATATATGATAATGTTCCTCCTTACCCTATCTTATGCATCCTTAAAAAGTTGGAATGAAATGAGTTAGCCTTTAAACAAAAGACTAAGCAAAAAACTTACCTCTTTAACTGCTATACAAAAAAAAAATTTTAATAACAATATTCATATAATTTTTTGTTTCAAACAATGTATCATCATCAGTAATAGACAGTCTACTTGAACAATATATAATGATACATTTCAAGTTGTATTTATGTGAACAATAAAAAGTAATTGTCAGAGACAGACAGAGAGTGTAACAATCAAGTAATATTTATTGAAGCAATGTTTATTCTTCGTAATTTATGTTTTCTTATTACATTTCATTGTATTCATTTATTCTTTTTTACTTCTATATTTGTTTTCAATAAATTTTCATTTCTTTAAGTTAAGGGTCGCTGCATTTATATCAATATTCAGTCTTAGGCCCGTTCCATTTGGGTCAAACTTAGTACGCACAACTCGCATAAGACTCGTTGAGGCCCAGCTGAGTTGACCCCGAAGTTTGATCTAGTGCACACAACTCGCATAAGACGTGTTAAAGCCCAACTGGATTTAAATCAGTCTACAGACACTCTTAACTCATGCATCGATGCATTCATTGTGGCATTTTATCATTGATTATCTCTATTAGGATGTTGATAATTTTGTGAATTCTTTTTCTTTCATGGTAATAATTATCATTCATATACAATTAACTTCTCATAAAAAAATTGGCTCATTATGTGATATAATTTCAGTAATGAAAATACTTGAAAAGTAGAGCATAATTAAAGAGATAATCCCTCAATGTGAGTTTCTTTTTTCTCTTGTCTTTCCTTGGGTCATCGTCACGTCTATCTTGCGACGCCATTCTTCGTATCCGAAAGTGGGCATTATAGCATGATTTATTTCTTTAAATAGTTATGATGTGGAATTTAAGGGTGATTAAGACAAAAGGTCTTTCTAGGGCGAGGAAAAAGGACACCCAAAATCATGTTATATCCTCAACTAAAACTAATTTTCTCTCTAATATAATTACCATCTCTCAGTTTTTCTTAATTCATGTAATTACTCTATAATTACATGCTTATCATTATCATCACTTATGCCCCATATTATGTAATCCATTCAACAATTCATAACATGACACTTCAACATCATCGTAATAATTAATCATGCATTTCTACAGTCGACCGCTGGCCCCCTCATAAACCCCAACCAAGGTATATATAGTATTTAATTTCAGTAAAAATCCTATTATTTTAACATTAATATGAGGGCAATCAGCTTTAAAAATTAAAGAAACTCATAGATAATCATAATTTATAATGTCCACATCTAAAATTGCAACTATTCCATGTAAAAACATCCCTTCCTTGGGAGAAAACAGCAGCCCCATGAGCAGAAACAGCAATTATAGCAGTTCCCTATAAAGGGCTGCAACCCCATGAACAAAAACTGCAATTATAGCTGTTCCCTATAAAGGGCAGCAGAACCATGAACAAAAAAAAAGCAATTTTATCAACTAAATAAGAGTTTCCAGCAGCCTTTCATGGGTTTCACAACATAATATCTAACATTAGTAGCCCTAAGTATGATTCCCCCAAACTCCAGCAAAGTTGGCAACGAACCCCATCAATCTTAATAAATTTCTTCGTAGAAAGACTTAAATTCTTTACATGCAAATCCAAATCAGCATCCCATTGAATTCCTAACAGTCGGCCCTATGGTAGTTACAGAAATTTAACCCTAAGTCTCAAAACCTCAATGAAAATTCATATTTTCCTTGCCCCACAAATTATTACAACAAAAACTGAATTTTCCCCTTTTCGGATTTCCCTAATTGGAGCCATTTTATCTAATAATCACATGAAAAGAGAGGGGAAGACGGGCTTATGGTGGGAAAAGGAGAAATATAGGACTTTGCTATAGAAGATACCCAAATTCTTCTTCCCTTAGGGTATAGGGTTTCTAAAATTGGCCACCAACAAGGAGCGGAGTTGGTACCGTGAGAGAGGGGGTCGATCCAGCCATTTTTATGCTTAGAGAGTAAGAAATGGGAGGAGGAAGGAGGAGAAGCAGTTGGTTCCTGCAGGGCTGGGGCGAGAACTGAAGAGTCGGGTGGTGTTTGCGGGATTTGGGAGATAAGGAAAGCTCGAAGGTTTTTCATTTCTTGAACCAGTCCAAAATCCACCGCCCAGGACTAATCCTAATTCAATTACGCCTCAAGTGAACTCAACCGTTTTATTACTTATTTATTTCTCTTAACCCGGCTATTTAACTATTGACGCACCAGAATAAGCTATTAGTGCACCAGAATCAGCTATTAACACACCAATTACATTGTTTTTTCGGTACAACTTCCCTTTTTTTCATCATTGGTGATTAATGTATTTAAAAGTTTATTGTTTTTATGTTGTTGTATGAATTTGGGGTGTTACATTAGGGATACTTAGGGTTTAAACTAGGATTTTGTTGTCGCCCGGGCACAATAAATTTTAACATGCAAATCATTGTTGAAAATATTATTCAATTTTTTTTACTCTCTCCGCAATGCATAATAAAACATACAAGATGAATTTTCTTTTCTTTAAGCAATATCATAAAAAATATTACAAATAAGCCTATAGATCAACAAGGTATTTTGTGTTAACACATGCTCTGAAAACATGAAATAATTGTTTCAGTTATAATTGTATTTACAACATCTTTCTCAATGTAAGCAATCAGTCAATCATTCATCCTCCATTATGTTTCGCAAACGATTCTATATTATCTTCATTGTTAAAAATGTCCGTTCAATAGTACTTGTTGCAACTGGTGAGATGCATGCCGATTTCCCACGAGTGATTTTTTTTTTTAGTTTCATCATGACCACGAAAAGATAATCTTTGTCGTAAAAGAAATCTAGCACATAAATGAGCACAATATTCTTTATTTTATTGTTCTTCTTGTCTAGTAAATGCAATTTGAATATCTTGTTTTTGATTCATCAAAGCCTTTTAGAAATATTATGTGAAGTCATGTGATTTCAAATATGTTTAACAAGTATCGTTTTATCTTTCCAATATTTGAAACCTCTACTGACAAAAATGAGCTCACACCCTCTTTGGTTAAAAATATAACAATAAAGAAAAAAATACTACATCTTTTTCTTGATCGTACTTCAGCCAACCTGTAAATTGATTACACCAAATCTTATTGAAACAACGACTTTTGTGTCCAATTTCTGTTTGTTCAAAAATATCTCAATGAGGTTAACAAGGACCCATTTGAAAATAATATCTTCATATTGAGTCTTAAAGATTGACATCATCAGAGTTTATAGGTGTCTCAAACTAGGTTCTAAAGGTGAATCTTTTTGTTTAAATTGTTCCACTCAATGTCTTTTACCCACTGAAACCAACTCTTGCGAATTCACAAAATTTTGACCTGGTTCTACTTTTGAAAAAAACTTATCCATTGCACAAACAATTACACTGCATTGAATAAAAAAAACTAAATAAATTACAAAGCTGAGTTAAAATTTTAGGTTTTTAATTTTCAGAAAAACAAATTTGAGATAAACTTTATGTTTGAGTGAGTTGGCATAAATGCAATTGTAATATTGAAGAAACAACTAGAGTGGTGTCATATTTATCGTATGAACAACTAAACAAGAGAAGTAAACATCCAGAAGAAATTATTTGGGGAAAGAACCGTATGCATTAAGAATTAAAGATTCAAGCAACTAAAGTCTAATCAAGTTGAATACCCGTAAACTGCTTGCATGGGCCTTGGTCGGCGGTCTCCTGGTCAGGGACAAACATGGACCAGATTGGGGAGGACGAGGAGGAAGACAAAAATATGGAAGTGGTCCAACCGAGAACTTGCAACACACGCATTACGAATCTCCACACGGCTGGAACTTGGAAGCGCACGACGATCAGCGAATCTCGATTCTCGACACCAACACTGCGAGAAGTTGTCCAATCGTCCAAAGGAAAACACTGCCTAGGGCACAAATCGAGCAAACAAACATGCGATTTTTCTGGGGAAAGAATGAAATAAGCGGGGTTTTAGGTTATTCCGCGATTTACACACTCAGACTCGTGTTCAGGCGTGTCTCAACGTGGGTCCGCCCGTGGGGATACTAGAATTAGCATTGGTGTTGTTGTTTGTGATTTAGATGTCGTGGCTATTATGATTTTAGTTGTTACTCTTGGACCATTGACCATCGCGGCCTAACATTCTAGAGAGGGGGCGACTGGGGGAGGGGGGGTCGTGATAACTAGTCTTATGTAACTGAGTAGTCTCTTATTTATTTTACAAAAGCTTCTCGATGTGTGCAAGGGACGAATGAACACTTTATTTTCTACTGCACTCATAATATGCTAATTTGTCATGGAGACCGTCTATCTAAAAAAATTTATATCCAATTTCCAGTTACTACAAGCCTCATATCTGAAGAAAAAAAGACTCATCTAATCATCTTTGACTTTCAGTTATGTCTGTGACTTTCTTTGTTTGGAGGATCCCATGTTGTCTCGTTGAAATCCATGCACCCTCAACACACAAAAAGTAGTGCCGATCCAAGGAAAGAACGATGTCGATGACGTTAGACTCATGTACCCAAAGTTTATAACCGTGCTCTAACCGAAAATTTCAGTTTGGTTATGGTTCAGTTCTGATTCGGTTCATTTTGGTTCAGTTCGTTTCTCAATCCTACCATATATAATTGATGTTTAAAAGTTCTTATAAAACGACACTTATTTTCTTATGTGATTCTTTACACAAATCTTATTTTTCTTTAGGTATCTTTATGTTTCACAAGTATATAATATATTTACAAACTTAAATTTATTGTATTATATAGCGAAAATCAAAGTATATTGACATTATCGATTTAATATTTATACGATTAACAATAAACATTCATTTTCTACCAATATCTCAAGAGCTAAGAACCGGCTCAAAAAATCGGTTCTTGATTTTTTTGGAACCATACTCAAACCGAGAATTTCCACAACTGACTTGAATTGATTGATCAATTTAGTTCGGTTCCAGTTCAGCTCTTCAATTCTTTTTCTATACCTCTAATGTGAGAGATTGGAGTCCTTGAACTCATCGGGGGGATGCTCTACCAATATCTCTTATCTAAAAATCTCTTGGTTGCCACTGCTGGAGCTGGCCGACGACTCTTTTAAATTAGCTTGTGACCATCTTATTGAACAGTGTCCTCCTACTGTAACACCCCAACATAGTTTAATAACAAATCAGCAGTCTGGTCGAGCACCGTGATAAGAAGTAAACTAAGCAGCGATACTAAAACTAGTATATAGCTGACAAATAAAAATTACTAAATGAAAGCTTATAGCAGGAGTAAGATATGCAGTTAAGGGTAAACAGTGGTACCTCAAAATCTGATTCATAGAGACAACTAGTAATGAAAAGAAGCATAAAATTTGAATTACTGAAATCTTAAACATGATCCGATACAATGGTAACATTAGCTAATTGTGATACATCAAGCCCAAAGTGAAAGTACAACAACTGAACTGAAAGACAAACTAGTATGAAGAGTCGTGACACTTATCCTAAGTGCAACTCCCCACCGGTGACCCCTGAAAAGAAATGTCTGAAGACGGGTCAACCCAACTGGTTAGTAAGAAAGACTAGTCCTTCAAGTAACACTAAAAATACATAAATAGTTTGTATATTAAAATATGAGCTTGTAATTATTAATGCATATTTCTGAGTAAATTGCTTGTAGGCTGTAGATTTTTTAAGTTATTTTCTATATTGATGCATTATAGATTGTCTTATTATTTGAGTTCTTGCCTGTACTATTTTTGGTACCCCTAATTCTTTCTGAAGGTCAAGTAATTAAAATTTCACGTTTTTTTTAATTTATTGAACTTAATCTGATTAGGGTGCTCAAACGGCGACCCGACGGTGTCCTGAACTGAAATGTTCCTTGAGTGGAACATGGACTCGCATCTGAAATTTACCACGACTGGAAAAGTGGTTGACGGCCCCATGTCTGAGGCTTATACGGACTGCAGGTCATATGAGAATAAGGTCATTGATCTGAAGTTTGTTACATGATTGATTTTCTTCTTCTTTGTCTGAGTATATTATATATTCTTAATTGTATTTGTTCTTATTGTGAATGTACGTAATCGTGATACACTATGTATACTGTAACATCTCTTTCATCGTCGGAAGATAACTTGTCCTTAGGTTGAGAGGGGATGGCAACGATCGGCGTAATGGGTGGCTCCCCATGGAACCGCTTGAGTTGGGAGACATGGAATACGTCATGAATGTGTGCCTTTGGTGGTAAGTGGAGCTGGTAGGCGACTTCGTCGATGCATCGGGCGAACCGAAAAGGGACGTAAAAGCGCGGCTCCGGCTTGGTGGAGGAGTCTGTTGGGCACAGTGTCGCCTGGCGGTAAGGGCGGTGCTTGAGCCACACCCATTCTCCGACTGCAAAGGAAACATCTCGATGCCCCGGTTGTATGTGGTCTCCATGCGGTGTCTGGCTCGGAGTAGGTGGTCGCGGGCGGAGGCGAGCAGTCGGTCACGGTCAAGAAGTTCCTGGTCCACCGGGGCTAGCGTGGCGAGACCGTGACCATATGTGAGTAGCTTTTGCAGGTCGCAGCCATAAATCAGTCGGAATGGTGTTGTTTGAAGAGCTGAATGATACGAGGTATTGTAACAAAATTCAATCCATGGAAGCCACGTCACCCAATCCTTGGGGTGTTTGCCAGTCAGACAGCGAAGATACATCTCGACGGTGCGGTTGATGACCTCCGTCTTGCTGTCCGATTGGGGGTGATATGCCGCTCAAAATGAAAAGCTCCTTCCAAAAATGGTTGGCGAAGACCTTGTCGCGATCAGACACAATGCTTTCCGGTAGGCCATGCAAGCGGAAGACACCGGTGAAGAAGAGTTGGGTCACACGTTCCGCGATAAAGGGGCGAGCTAGGGGAATAAAGTGTGCCCCCTTTGAAAATCTGTCCACCACCACCATTAACACTGACTTTCCCCTGCTTCGTGGGAGTCCCTCCACAAAATCCATTGAAGTATCGGCCCAGATTTGAGTTGGCATTGGTAACATTGGAGGAGTCCAGCGGGTAACAAGTTGGCTGATTTTTGTTGTTGACATATAGCACATTGGGCGTTGAAATTTTGGACGTGATGATGCAGTCCCTTCCAGTAAAATTTGGCGTGGATACGGTGTAGAGTCTTGTGGATGCCCTCGTGAGCGTGCTTGTGAGTATCCGCCAAGATGGAGGGAATGTCTTGTGAAGTTGTGGGCAAATAGACACGGCCCTGATATAGAATGAGGTCGTTATGGGACGTCCACCTTGATGGTAAAAGACCGTCCTGAGTTCGTTTGAGCAACTCCGTGAGGGCAGGTGATTGCCCGATGTCTTCCCAGATGGCGTCTAAGAGCGCGGATGTCGGCCTGGAGAGGGTGCAGATTACGGCGGACTCGTCCGGGTGCCGGCGGGAAAGGGCGTCCGCAACCTTGTTGAGCGTGCCGAACTTGTATTCCACCGTAAAGTCGAATCCCAATAACTTGCTCACCCACCATTGTTGCGGCACAGTTGTCAAGCGCTGCTCCAGAAGATATTTCAAACTATAGTGGTCGATGCGGACGACAAATGAGCGGCCCCATTGATGGCTAAGCCGATCAATTCCAGCTCATAGGTCGGCAACTTCCGGTGGTGGATCGCAGTGCGCCGACTGAAATATGCGAGCGGGTGGCTGCTCTGTTGGTGAACTGCGCTGCATCCTTGTTCTGAGGCGTCAACTTCAATATAGAAGGGTTCGCTGAAGTCGAGCAACTGTAAGACCGGTGTGGAGACAAGGGCGGCCTGGAGTGCTTCGAATGCCTTCTGCGCGGCGTCCTCCCATACAAAGGCAATGCGACGCAGGAGGGCCAGGAGGGGCTCGACTATGGAGTTGTAGTCGCGAGTGAATCGTTAGTAATAACCTGTGAGCCCCAAAAAGGCCCGGAGTTTGCGTTGCGATTAGGGCATCGACCACGATGCGATGTCTTCAATGTTGTTAAGATCTCGATTTAGATCGTACGATCTTACGATCTTACGAGTTTTAGGGGAAAAACGAGTCACGAGTTAGGCAGGATCGGGTTCCCTGCAAAATCGCCAGGATCGGCGCGCAAGATCGTTAGATCGTGCAATCGTGCGATTTTTTTCGATCCCCCGCGCCTATTTCTTCCAGATTCCGCGGATTCGGTCGCTAGGTTATTTTCGATCCCGTCTCCTCTCCCGATTCCGTGCTATTTCTCTCCCGATTCCGCCGCAGAAGCGCCGCCGCAGAAGCTCTCCCGTCGCCATCCCTAGGTTCTATGCTGAATCCTATATTTTGTTGTTCTCTACTGCAGCAGCTAGAATATTTTGTTGTTCTCTACTGCAGCAGCTAGAATATTTTGTTGTTCTGCAGCAGCAGCTGCTGTTGCTGCTGCTTGTTGTGCAGCAGCTCCTGATATTTTGTTGTTCTGCAGCAGCAGCTGCTGTTGCTGCTGCTTGTTGTTCTGCAGCAGCTGCTGCTGCCTAATCTGATATTTTGTTGTTCTGCAGCAGCAGATTTTGTTGTTCTGCGCAGGCGTCCTCCCATACAAAGGCAGCATGCGCCTTCTTCTACGCAGGAGGGCCTTCTTCTACCAGGAGGCTGCTGCTCGACTATGGCAGTTGTAGTCGCGAGCTGAATGCAGTTACTGTAATAACCTTTTGTTGTGAGCCCCAAAAAGGCCCGTTTTTTGGTATGGAGTTTGCGTCTCAAAAGAGTTCTTAAATGTTAATTTTTGTTATTATATTTTTATTTGATGGTATGTAGATTAATATATATTTCTCATGCTTATGATTTAATTTTTATTAAAATACGATCTTGCGATCCGTGTCGATCCTACGTTTTACGATCTTAGGGATGCCTCCCGATCTTAGTTAAGATCTCGATCTTCACAACATTGGATGTCTTGAAGTTTCTCTGGGTCGGTCGACATCCTGTGCTCCTGTACCACATGGCCGAGGTAGGTGACGCTAGTTTGCTCGAATGAACACTTTACTCCTTGAAGGCGAGGTGGTGATGGCGGAGTAGAGTGAGCACTTCCCGGACATGATGGAAATGGTCAGGCCAAATCTTGTTATATATCAATATATCGTCAAAAAACACAAGTACAAATTTGCGGAGGACGGAGTGGAATACCTCGTTCACTAGTGATTGGAAGGTGGATGACGCATTGGTCAAGCCGAACGGCATGACGAGGAACTCAAAATGCTCGTTGTGTGTCCGGAAAGCTGTCTTCTCCACGTCCGCGACCGCCATGCAAACTTGATGGTACTCAGAATATAGGTCGAGCTTCGAGATGAAGCGCGCGCCATGTAACTCATTGAGGAGTTCCTCGACTACGGGAATTGAAAATTTATCCTTGACGGTTTGACGTTTAGTTCGCGGTAATCGACAAATAAAAGCACCATGCATTATCCTTCTTACAGACCAGAAGAACCGACGACGAAAATGGGGAGACACTCCGTTGAATAAACCCTTATTGTAGCATGGCGGAGCATTGATACTCAATTTCATCTTTTTGGAGAAACGAGTAGTGATAAGTACGCACCACTACTGCCGCTGATTCTGGGAGTAGACAAATACGGTGGTCTTGCGGCCGATGGGGGCAGCAGTGTCGTAGGTATGGCGAAGGCGTCCCCAAATTCTTGCAAGAGTCGATGGAGCGCTTGGGAGTCGCGGTTGGTCGGTACCTCTGGGCCTTGCATAAGGAAGGATTGTGGTTTGGAGACAAGGGCAAGACATGGCCAGTCCACTCGTGTAGAGTCGTGGTACTACTGCATTGTTAAATTGTTGAAGTCCCAGGTAATGGGTCCAAGGTGCATTGCCAACACATGCCCAAAATAATATCAGAGCCGTCATGGTCGACCACCAAAAGGTCTATCTCGAAAGGCTGGTTGTGGAACATTAGAGGTACGCGACGGCAGAGCCCGGGGCATGCCATTGTGTGGTCGTTGGCCACTGAGACTTGAAGCTGGCGGCGGGAGCTGATTGGCAGTTGGAAAGTTGTCGTTGTCGTGCGTCAGATGAAGTTGCGCGTACTGCCCGAGTCTAGAATGCTGACAAGGGTAGTGCCCGCCAATTGGATGGAAAGTTATAGCATATGACCCTCGAGTGGGCCAGCAATGGCATGAACTGAGATCTCGGGTGTCTCGGATTCCGGATCCTCCCCGTCGTCATCGGTAGGGTCGTCCACCTCAATTCAAAAGAGGCGTTTGCAACAGTGAGTGAGCCCAAATAGTTCATCGCAATTGAAGCAAAACCCTTTGGCGCGATAGTCAGCCATTTCCGAGTTGGATAGATGGCGGCGAAATGACGGTTTGGGTGCTTTGCTTGGCTTGGCCGGTTGGACCGCTGACAATGAGTGGATAGGTCCTCAGAAGGACGACACATGGTCCTGGCGGGGCATATGTTGCCGGTCCAAGAGGATGCGATATTCACATGTTCGGGCGATTCTCATCGTTGTGTTGAGGTCTGGGGGATCTTGGAACTCGACGTTGAGGCGGAGGCGCTCATGCAAGCCGGTCGTGAATATTGGAACTTATTGATCGAGTCGTACCGTAGGAACGCGAGCGAGCAATAGCTGGAAGCGATCGAGATAGTCCTCTAAGGTGCCCGTTTGGCGAAGGCCAATGAGGTCCACGAGGTGGTTTTCTGCGTAGTGAGGCCCCAAAGTGGAGCATGCACGCAGATTTGAACTCATCCCACTGGAGGTACGGGCGTTCACGCTGCAGTTGAGAGAACCACAGTTTGGCAGCCCCGTTGAGGTTGAATGAGGCGAGGCCTAGTCGATCGTCGTCGGTTATGTGTTGATTGGAGAAGAAGAGCTCGCATTTGGTAAGTCAAGAGAGAGGGTCCTCATGCCCATCAAATACCAGAAAATCCAACTTGACTTACCGGGGAAAGGTGCCGCCCTCATGACCGTCGCCGAAGTGTCCTTCGGGGAAGGGGTGGTCCTGCACCGAATGTTGGCTGGCTGGGCGGTCAAGGGGAGGCATGCCCGTGGCGAGATTGGTCGTGCGGGAGTCAACCTCCCCGAGGCGGGAGCCCATACGGTCGAGGAGGTCCAATATTTGTTGCAACAAATCACGTTCAACCATCGGGGAGCGCGACGGTGTTGACGGTAGTGGAAGAAGGGCGGTGTTGTTCGGCGCAGCGAGGCGGGACGTGGAGGCGGGAAGCATTCGGGCGGTATCACTGGGGTTAGGGAGGGCGGTTGGAGGTCCCTTTGATACAAATATGTTACGTGCCGCAGATTGGGAGCGAGTGTGCCGACGAGAAGGAGGCAGATCCTCCAGTTTGGCGGTGCTAGGGACAGCGTGGTGTGGGCGGCGACCGTGAGAAGACCTTCAGAAATTAGGGTGAGAGATAGAGAGAGAACCGGTTGAGGAGAGAGTGAGATGAGAAAATGGGAAATTGATTCTTCCAAACTTGTCTTTCACGGTACCCATACATGGGTAAATATAGAGTAACAATTAGAGCAAATAAGGAAATAAAAATAAAGGAAATAGAAATAAAGGGTTGCATGCCCACCACTTGGGCTTAAACACTTGAGATTAAAATACGCTAGAAATTAATGAAAAAAAGTATGACGGATAGTAGAGCTCATTCGCGTGTCCTCGCATATGTTGCGTCGGTGGTAGGTGCGCCCCTAATGTGGATCCAATTCCGCTCCTGTTAATGGTACCGTAACATTATACTGAACACCACCCAAGTAAAATTCTTCCACGCTCCTAGGATTACGATAAACATCCATTAATAACATTTAAACGTTTGGGAAAATTTCTAACACTTAAATACATAAAGAATTGACACTTACCCTTAATAAGCACGATTATCACGTGACGAAGTTGGTTTGGAAATTTACCGAGCCCTCTCTGATTCAACACTGAGCACCAACGATTAGTCGGTACCTAAGATAACAAAGGAATTCTTAGGTCAAAAGAGATAAAACAGGGGTCTGGAAATCACTTATTCATTCTAGGGTAGGAGAGATCGATTAAAAAGGAGAGGAAGAACTAATGGGGGCTTACCTTCCTGGAAGAGGAGCGAGATAAAAATAGGGGTCTAGAACTCACTTCTTCATCCTAGGGTGGGGGAGATAGATTAAAAAGGAGAGGAAGAACTAATGGGGGCTACCTTGAGCTCCAGTTGGCAGTCCAAAGCACAAAAAATGAAAAAGATCACCCCCTAAGATCGTCGATGGCTGCTGGTGAGGGAGGAAGTGGTCGACGAGCCTTCACGAGCATAAGGAGATGACGTCGAGGATTTCTGGAGGAGTCGATGCAGCTTGCGCCTGCTGTTGACGACGAAGAAGAGAGGAAGAGGCATGATTGGCACTTGATTCCGTCGTTGATTGGAGTGAGAGACGAAGGTAGGGTTGCGGCGTCTAAGGCTATCAACAGAGGGAAAGGCCAATACGGCTGCTATCGACGACAAAAACCGTGTCGTTAATCCGTTGAAACGAGACACGGGAAGCTCTAAATTCCTCTCATGAGAGTCGTGGGAGGAGACATATACACAGGAGATATAGCGGGGCTCAAATGGAAACAACGGTTACCAATTAAACCTGTGAAGTGGGGCTGGGAAAAATGTGTCTTGGCATATTTAGTGAGTAATTTGAATATTTTACCTAATTACAAAATTGGCATTCCTCTATAACACACTATTAGTTGTAATATATATTTAGTTTATTCCAAGTCGTGTTTAGTGTATTTATCCTGGTTTGGGGTAGTATGGTCTTTTTTTTGTTTTAGGTTTCCTCCTTACTCACGTATATATATGAATAAGGCCCTTTTGAATGATCAAGCAAGTATTATTCCTCTCTACTTGGTATCAAAGACGAAAAACCTAATCACGTGCGCCGACATCTCTCGCGTCTCCCGATCGTCTTGCTGCGCGGGTCTCCCGACGTTTCTCCTCTCCTCTCCCGACGTTCCTCTCCTCGATCGATCGCATTCCCTCCGCAGGTCTGAACGGTTGTCCGTGCTCGACCCGCTGATGCGGTTTATCGGCGGAACTGACGCCGCCGTCCGTCGCTCCTCTTCTCTCACTGCTCTTTGCCGCCACTGTTCATGCTCGACGTCGTTGTTCTTTGCGTATGTCGCCGCTGCCGCTGCCGATGCTCCCAGCCGTGCCGGCGACTCCTGATCGTCGATCCCGTCATATCCCTTTGTTGTTGCGGCCTACCTCGATGTTGCTGCTCCTATGGATCCCGTCGTGCTAATGCTACCTAGATGTTGCTGATCTAAGAGCTCTTCCCTCTCTCTTTGCCAATATGGGTGATCCTGATTCTTCTATCTCTTCTCCGGGTGTGATCCAACCTCAGATGAGTTACCCTCAGCGGCCTCATGGCCACTCCAGCTCATTGAAGATTACCACGGTTCCCTTGGACAACACGAATTATCTTGAATGGTTCGCACTGCCTAACATGTCATTTGCAGCCAACAGATGTTGGATATATTGATGGGACGATTAAGGAGCCCCTCAAGAGTGATCCCTCCTAGAAGCGTTGGGATTCTGACAACTCTCTAGTTGTTTCTTGGCTCCTGCATTCGATATCTCCTAAGGTATACTAGAGCTATATGTTGATGGACTCGACATTTGAGATCTACACCCGTGCTCGCGAAACGTACTCTCAGATTGGCAGTTCCACCCATGTTTATTAGCTCACTCGCCACATTTTGGTGTTGCGGCAAGGATCGATGACCGTTTCATCATTCTTCTCGGAGTTCAAACGCCTTTATCAAGAACTGAACTATTTTGCGCATTTCACTCCTGCGTGTACTGCTGATGTCGTTCAGTGAAAGCAAAAGGAGGATCGCTTTCATCTTCATGTCTTCTTGATGGACTTGAATATGGAATTTGATATGGTACGGGCACATGTTCTCCACCGTTCTCCTCTTCCCTCCCTTCAGGAGGCATTCAGTATGGTTCTGGGTGATGAAGACCGCCACAAGTCCCTCAGTATTATGGCTCCTCCTGATCGTTCCACCCTGACTAGTGTTGGTCGCGGTCATATTCCCACTCTTGGATCTTCTGTGCCCACATGTGATTACTGTGGTCGAAGGGGACACTCTCGGGAGATATGTTTCAAACTTCATCCGCATATGACACCTTCTGGACGTGGTCGTGGACCTGGCTGCGGGGGCCATAGACACAATGACTACCTTTCTCATTATGCTACTTACACTACGGATGTCTATGATGAGTCCCAGTGTTCCGCTTTAGCCTCTCTTACAACTCAGGAATTGGATGCCTTTCGTCGCCTGTTTCACTCTCAGTCCATCCTGTCACTGGAGGTTCTACTTTTCTTACCACCATTGTTATCTTAGTGCTCATGCAATCACCACCTCACCTTCTGAATGGGTTCTCGACTCCGGTGCTACACACCACATGACTGGGTGTTCCTCAGGTTTTCTCTCTTATACTTCTTTGTCTGGTAAGGACAAAGTTATTTCTGCCAACGGTTCTTTGTCCTCTATTGCAGACAATATCTCTTGTTCTCCGTTCATTTCTCTTCCCTCTGTACTTCATGTTCCCTCATTTCTCCCAATTTACTCTCCATCAATATTACTAAATCTCTTAAATGCTCGGTAACTTTTTTTCTGATTCTTGTGCCCTTCAAGAACTGGGTACGAAGCGGAACATTGGCAGTGGTAGGAACCGTGACGGCTTGTACTACCTGGACACTCATCTTCTCTCTTAGTCTCTTTCCAGTTCTACTATTACTACTGATGATGTTCGTCGCTGGCATCTGTGTTTAGGGCATCCATCCTTCGTTTATCTGCAAAAAGTGTTTCCTGCTTTTTTACCTTTTCTTTAGAACTTTGCTTGTGATGTATGCGATATGTCTAAACATGTGCGACATTCTTCTTCGCATCTTTCTTCCCCTAGTAGCATCCTTTTTGTTGTTATACATTCTAATGTTTGGGGGTCGTCCCCCATTTTATCTTTATATGGTTTTCGATGGTTTGTCACTTTTATTGATTGCTTCTCTCGCACTACGTGAGTTTATCTGTTGAAAAAAAATGAAGTTTTTCCTTGTTTTCATGCATTTCATAAAATGGTGCAAACCCAATTTAATGTCTCCGTTCGTGTTCTTCGAAGTGATAAGGGGGGGGGGGGAGTATGACGATCGTGGTGCTTTGGGCTCCTACCTCACCACTCATGACATCATCCACCAAAAAACGTGTGTTCACACCTCTACTCAGAACGGAGTGACCGAACGTAAAAATCGGCGCCTTCTCGAGGTTGCTTGTTGTCTCCTAGCCACTATGCATCTTCCTAAATCATATTTGAGTGATGCGGCACTTACAACTGCTCACTTTATCAGCCGCCTTCCTTCTCGTGTCCTTTCCTTTACTACTTCTCTAGCTCATCTCTCTACCTCCGGTGTGGTTCATACTTCCCATTTTCCACCCCGTGTCTTTGGGTGTGTCTGTTTCGTACATGTTCACCAACCCCATCGCGACAAACTTGACCCTCGAGCTCAACGTTGTGTCTTCCTTGGTTGTTCTTCTACGATCAAAGGATATCGTTGTTATCACCCCCTTTCTGGCGTATGTTCTGTACTATGGATGTCACCTTCCGGGAGGGGGAATCCTATTTTCTGCCTTCGACTCACCTTTTTCGTCAGGGGGAGAGTAGTGGTGATATTAGTGGTGATACAGATGTTACTCCTGCTCCTCTTCCTCTTCTCCCTTCCATCCCTTTCACTCCTTCCATTCCTTTCATTTTGGTACCCATAGCTCTTATCCCGGTACCAGACTCTTCTACTACGATTTCTCCCTTTCCCCATGTATATCACTGTTGTTCAGGTACACAGGATACTGCAGTTCCACCTCTACCTGTGCCGACTTCAGACCCAGTTTCTGATAATGCTGATCTGTATAGCCCTCTTGCATTGCTGAAGAGAGATAAAGCTACGTGTATGCAACATCTTATTTTTAATCATGTAGTTTATCATCATCTTGCCCCGATTCATCAGGCTTTTGTTTCATCCCTTTCCCGTGTCGTTATTCCTAAGGCATGGCAGGAAGCTATGAGGATACCTGCTTAGAGACACAGGCTATTCAAGATAAGATGTCTGCCTTGGACAAGAATCACGCATGAGATGTTTCTTCTCTCCCTCCAGGAGAGAAAGTTATAGGTTCCCGATGGGTCTTTTCTGTTAAGCAGAACCAAGATGACACAGTGGAACGGTGCAAAACATGTTTGGTCGCTCAAGGATACACTCAGACTCAGGGAGTTGATTATTAGGAGACCTTTGCTCCTATAACAAAGATGGACTCCATTCGTGTATTGTTATCGTGTGTTGCTTGTCTGGACTGGGACCTCCATCAACTGGATGTGAAGAATGCGTTCCTCCATGGTGTGCTTGATGAAGAGGTGTACATGAAGTTCCCTCCCGGTTTTGTGAAGAAAGGAGCTAAAGGTCTCTTCTGTCGCCTAAGGAAATCCTTATATGGCCTGAAGCAATCACCTAGGGCCTTGTTCAGGAGATTTCTCACGGCTATGCCCAAGTTTGGGTACCAGCAAGCTCAATCTGATCATACCATGTTTATCCGGAGACATGAACAGAGGGTTGTGATTCTCATTGTTTATGTGGATGACATTGTGATTACCGAAAATGACACGAAAGAGATTTCTAATCTTAAGACCCTCCTATCTGCTGAATTTGAAGTGAATGACTTGGAAAGATTATGATACTTCCGTGGTATCGAGGTGGTTAGATTTGGGCATGGTATCTTTATATTCCAACGGAAGTACATATTGGATCTCCTAAAGGAGACTTATATGTTTGGTTATATTCCTGCGAACACCCCTATAGAGGAAAATCACAGAATTAAGGAAGATGGTGATGATGATCACACAAATGTATCACGTTATCAAAAATTGGTTGGAAAACTTATCTATTTATCCCAAACACGTTCTGATATTATGTTTGCGGTCGGTATCCTTAGCAGATATATGCATTCTCCTAGGTCAGACATCAAGAAGTTGTGTATCGCGTGCTATGATATTTGAATAAAGCCCCTGGTTGTGGTCTCTTATTCTCCAAAAATAATAACTTGAAGATTGAAGTTTTTACTGATGTTGATTGAGCTAGATGCCGTGATGATAGAAAGTCCACAACAGGATATTGTTCTTTTGTCAATGGAAACCTTGTGACATGGCGTAGCAAGGAGTAGAATGTTGTGGCTAGATCAAGTGTAGAGGCAGAATATCGTGCTATGTCTCAAGGCCTATGTGAGGGGCTATAGCTGCGTAGTGTGTTACAAGATCTGGTTTCTCTGAGACAACCCATTTCTCCTTGTTCTGTGACAATAAGGCAGCTATTAACATCGCTCATAACCCAGTTCAACATGACAAGACAAAGCATGTTGAGGTTGATCGAAATTTTATCAAATATCACTTGGATAAAAAGACCGTTGTCAATCCTTTTGTTTATTCCAAAGATCAACTTGTTGAAACCGAAAATTCGGTTTCGATGGAGTTCACTCTTTGGGAAGGGGTGATCGTGCACCTACTTCTCTCCTGCAAGAAAAAACAATAAGGAAAAAGAACAAGGGACTGGACCAAGGGCCCGACGTGGAGGACCCACCACACACCTGGAAGATCACTGAGCGCTTCCCCTCCTTAGCCAAATGTCGGGCTAAGGTACCTCAGAAAGCGCTAGAAGGCTGGGAGACAGGTAAGCATGCCTTTCTGAGGTACCCCTTGGGTCCTATTTATAGATTTCTGAAAACGGCCTGCAAATAGCCAACCTCCGCTATTCTAAACAGTTATGTGCAGCCCAACTGGGTCTGCCAACAGCGTAACTCCGCTGCTCTAACTGGCTATGGGCAGGCCAGTTGGGGCAAAATGGTAAAAACACATCACAGATCGCTAGGCGAGTAGCCCTCAACAAACCCTACTCGGCAAGGGCGGCGAGTGCTCGATGGAGCAGGCACTCGCCGCCTATTTTCAACCTCGGGCGAGTACGGGCCCGGCCTGCCCTACTCGCACGCCGCGGGCTTGTTGAGCGGTTCGAACTCGGCGAGCGACTCAGAGCTCGACGAAGGGCCCATAGCTCGACGAACAGCCCAGAGCTCGACGAACAGCTCAGAGCTCAACGACCAGGGCTTGGCGAGTGCGAGCTCGCCTCCAGAGGAAACTCACCCCGCCTGGGCGAGCCGAAGGCTGCCGAGCTCGCCCAGGAACTCGGACTGCCCGATTGGCCGGTCTGGCTCCTGCTGACCCACTCGCCGGATACGGGGTTGTACACAATCCCCGCTCTTTGCGAGATTGGCACAAGCTCGGAAAGAAACATCCAACCCCACGGGACTCGGCGAGTGTGGCAGAGCCAGGGAATCTTTCGGCGGGGTCCACCAACGATTATAAATATGCGTCTGCGTACCTGGGTGACCTTTGTCACTCCCCTTCGCTCTGAATTTGCCGAGATGTCTTTCCCCAAGGAGCTCCAAGAGAGGCTTGCGAAGGCTCGCGAGGTCTCCTCTGCCCGCGTCGCCAGCCTAACCTCTGTTCCCCTTAACATCCCGCGGAGCGTTCCGACCGAGTCTAATTCTGCCAAGAGGGCGAAGCCAGATGCAGAAGCGTCCGAGCGCGTCTTCCAAGACCTGAAAATGACCTGGAGCCTGAGACCGACTCCTCTACCCTTCCTGCTTCTGGGAAGGAGGGGAATTTCATTGACCTCTGCGCCGACCTAGATTGTCGGGGTGGGGATGGCGAGGTCACCTCTCCGCGAGCCGATATTCTTCCTGCCGACCCGCGGTTTAAGGCTCCAGAGGCTCGTCAACGCGACCCGTCCCTGCCCTTCGGGACTCTGGGGTTGAGCTCGCAAAGGCCGGACTCGCCAGCCCACGTTCCCTTTTCCCAGCTCGCTTAGACCTCGAGGGAGGGTGCTGGAACTATCCCCGTGCCAGGCTTCAACCTTCTTCCACCCAGAATACATCCTCCGGGCCGTGGTAAAAATCTGAAGATGCCTCCACCTCGCCTCTCCTTCGAGGCGCCGAGCTCTTCGGCAAGTCGTCCTTTATTGGTTCTCATCCGTAGTTCCCCTGGTGTGCTCTCCCTTCACATTATTGTTCTACTTTTGCAGCCTTCTTCAGTCAGTCGGAGGCCGACGAATCCCTGGAGCGAGCTCGCTACTCGCCCCTTCCTTCTCCGAAGACCTTGGAGTCTTTCCTGGACGCCGAGCTGGGGGGCCCCGAGCTGACGAAGCAAGGGATTGAGGTCCTCAAAAAGATGGTACGCGAGCTCCACCGGTTGCGGGAGGACAACGACTTGCTGCAGCGGGAGTGCGCGTGGCTAGTAGGCGAGGCGAGGGAGGACCCGGCGGGCGAGGCGACGTCCCTTTCACCGCTGCTGGAGGAGCTGGACGAGAACCTTCTGGCCGCCCGGGGATGTTTGAGGCGGATCCGCGAGCTCCGCGATTCGCGCCGGCCTGCGGGGAAGGAGACGCGAGACCGGGGGAGGTAAAGAACGCCCCCCTGTTGGGCCTACCGGAACTCGCCTCCTGCCCCCTCTGCTCGCGCATGTACCGAACTTGCTGCTTTGTTTATTCACATTTGATTTCTTTGAACAATGTCCTTCCTGGATCTGTAATAACTTAGAATATTTTTAAATTTTATTGTTTGTTGTTCAAATATAATATTCTTGCTTGACACGTGATGGGACAGGTTTTGGAAGTCGGCGAGCTGGGTTAGGCGAGCTGGACCGATTGGTCGGCTTGACCCTTGATCCCTTTTCCTATAAATAGGCCCCCTCACCTACCCCGACTTACTGCTTTTATTGCTTCTGTACTTTCCTCCCCTGCTCGCCTTCTTCCTACCCGTACTCGCTCCCTACTTCTTCCGCGAGCATGGGAAAGACCAATCCTGATTCTGATGGTCGCTCCAAGTGCGCTCAGCACTTCACCGTCTACTGTTTCTTTGAGGGGAACACGACGGAGGAGGAATTCGCCGTGTTCAATGCCGACTTCAACCCTTCCAGCTAGGTGAGAGCCTGACAGCGGGATCTGCTCGAGGTCTGGGGCAGACTCCCTCGAGTGACATCCAACCCTGCCAGCTAGGTGAGAGCCTGACAGCGGGATCTGCTCGGGGTCTGTGACAGACTCCCTCGAGTGACATCCAGCCCTGTCAGCTAGGTGAGAGCCTGACAGCGGGATCTGCTCGGGGTCTGGGGCAGACTCCCTCGAGTGACATCCATCCCTGCCAGCTAAGTGAAAGCCTGACAGCGGGATCTGCTCGGGGTCTGGGGCAGACTCCCTCGAGTGACATCCAGCCCTGCCAGCTAGGTGAGAGCCTGACAGCGGGATCTGCTCGGGGTCTGGGGCAGACTCCCTCGAGTGGCATCCAGCCCTGCCAGCTGGGTGAGAGCCTGTTAGCGCGATCTTCTCGAGGTCTGGGGCAGACTCCCTCGAGTGACATCCAACCCTGCCAGCTAGGTGAGAGCCTGAAAGCGGGATCTGGTCAGGGTCTGGGGCAGACTCCCTCGAGTGACATCCAGCCCTGCCAGCTAGGTGAAAGCCTGGCAGCGGGATCTGCTCAGGGTCTGGGGCAGACTCCCTCGAGTGACATCCAGCCCTGCCAGCTAGGTGAGAGCCTGACAGCGGGATCTGCTCGGGGTCTGGGGCAGACTCCCTCGAGTGGCATCCAGCCCTGCCAGCTAGGTGAGAGCCTGACAGCGGGATCTGCTCGGGGTCTGGGGCAGACTCCCTCGAGTGACATCCAGCCCTGCCAGCTAGGTGAGAGCCTGACAGCGGGATCTGCTCGGGGTATGTGGCAGACTCCCTCGAGTGACATCCAGCCCTGCCAGCTAGGTGAGAGCCTGTCAGCGGGATCTGCTCGGGGTTTGGGGTAGACTCCCTCGAGTGACATCCAGCCCTGCTAGCTAGGTGAGAGCTTGACAGCGGGATCTGCTCGGGGTCTGGGGCAGACTCCCTCGAGTGACATCCAGCCCTGCCAGCTAGGTGAGAGCCTGACAGCGGGATCTGCTCGGGGTCTGGGGCAGACCCCCTCGAGTGACATCCAGCCCTGCCAGCTAGGTGAGAGCCTGACAGCGGGATCTGCTCGGAGTCTGGGGCAGACTCCCTCTAGTGACATCCAACCCTGTCAGCTAGGTGAGAGCCTGACAGCGGGATCTGCTCGGTGGTCTATCAAACGAACACCAACCATTCTCATAGATTGCAACGAGAACATTGACACTTCAAATTTCATTAGAAAAAGGAACGCTACTTACATGGTTTAAGGGAAAAAACGTTTTAAGTCATCACCGCTCCAGGTGAGACTTAGGGTCTCGCCCTTCACATTCTGGAGGCGATATCCTCCTAACCTCAATGTTTCTTTTACAATGTGCGGACCCTCCCAATTGGGGTTGAGCTTTCCCACGGCGGCTGACCTTCCCGCGACATCCACCTTCTTCAGGACCAAGTCCCCTTTTGCAAATTGTTTGACCCTGACGTGTTTGTCGAAATACTTAGCCATTCTTCTTTTCACTTCCTCCTAGCGGATGGCAAGTCCCATTTTGCAAATTGTTTGACCCTGACGTGTTTGTCGAAATACTTAGCCATTCTTCTTTTCACTTCCTCCTAGCGGATGGCAGAGAGGTCGCGTAACTCCTCTACCATGTCAAGGGAGAGCCGCAGCTTCTCCTCATTCTCGGCTCTCCACTCCCTATCTTCCCCTGCCTCGACCACCTGAGGCGTTCGGACTTCGAACTCTACTGGGAGTACCGCCTCGCACCCATGGGAGAGTTTGGAGGGAGTCTCTCCTGTGGCTGTGTTGGGTGTGGTCCTAAGAGCCCAGAGGACCGAAGGGAGTTTCTCCACCCAGCTGCCCCTCAAGTTCTCCACCTTCTTCTTGAGGAGGTTGACGATGATCTTGTTCGCCGCCTCCACCTTCCCGTTGCTCCTGGGGTGATGAACCGAAGCAAATCTGAGATCTATCCTGAGTTGCCCACAAAAGCTGATGAATTCGGCGTTAGCGAACTGGGGCCCGTTGTCCGTGACAATGGCCTGGGGCAACCCGTGCCGGCAGATGATTTCCCCCCACACAGTTTCTGATGACCTGGGAGGTCACCTTGGCCAACGCCTTGACTTCTAACCACTTGGAAAAATAGTCAATCATGACCAACAAGAATCTCCTCTGCCCGCTAGCCTGGGGGAAAGGCCGTACCAGATCCATTCCCCAGATTGCAAAGGGCCAGGGCGCTGTGATGCTCCTGAGGCGCTGAGCTGGCTGCAGTTGGAGGGGGGCGAACAACTGACACTTGCTACACTTCCTTGCGAGCTCTGCGACGTCATGGCTCAAGGTCGTCCAGAAGTACCCTTGTCTGACGATTCTTCCTTCCAGGGTCCGACTCCCAGAATGGCTCCCACACTCTCCAGAGTGGACTTCCTCCAAGATCCTTGGGACCTCCCTCTCAGCCACGCAATGCGCCAACATCCCTGAGAGGGTCTTCCGGTACAGCTGCCCGTCTCGTACGAGGTAATATGCCGACTTGTACTTGAATTTCTTCTTGTCTATACCCTCTGGATACTCCCCTGTGGAAAGGAATGCCGTGAATGCGTCCATCCACGAGGGGTGTTGCTCCACTTCCATCAGCTCTCCCTCCTCGATGGAAGGGCGGAACAGGTCGGTGATGGTACCCCCCACCCGGGGACCATACTTTGTCAGTTGATCTACCTGCTCGTTCTCCTCCCTGGGCACGTGCCGGATGGAGAAAGTCTGGAACATACCGATGACCCCCTTCACCTTCGCCAAGTACAGCTGCATAGTAGGCTCCCGTACCTCGAATTCTCCGTTGATCTGGGAGGCCACCACCATGGAGTCAGTGAGGACCTCCACGTCATGCACTCCCAGCTCCCTGGCCAGGCGGAGCCCTGCAATCACCGCCTCGCACTCGGCCTGGTTGTTGGTGATGGGAAAGTGCACCACCACCGTTTGCTCGATTCTCGTTCCTTGGGGACTTTCCAAGATCACCCCCACTCCTAGGGAATGCCTTCCCGAAGCGCCATCTACCATCACCCTCCAAGGAACTGGGTGAGTGATCTCTTCCCTCGCTCAGCTCCACCGACCACTTAGCCAATCTGCCCGAATGCTCCACCCCCTCGAAGATGTTGCGGAGGGGGTCAGTCACCACCCGGATCGAGTGTGCCTGGAAGTAAGGCTGGAGCCTCCGGGCCGAGATGACCAGAGCGAAGGCCAGCTTTTCCAAGATGGGATAACGGAGCTCGTCCTTCCTCAATACCCGGCTTACATAGTATATGGGGAGTTGCTTCTTCCCCTCTTCCCGAACCAGGACGGAGCTCAAGGCCTCCACTCCGACCCCGAGATACAAGTATAGATCTTCCCCCTCCTTCGGCTCTTAGAGCAGCGGAGCCTGAGTCAACTACTTCTTCAGGGCTTGGAATGCCTCCTCGCACTCCTTGGTCCACTCGAACTTCTGGCCTCCCCTCAAAGTTTTGAAGAAGGGGGAGCACTTCTCCCCAGCTCGGGAGAGGAACCTGCTCAATCCTACCAGCTTCCCTGTCAGCCGTTGCACTTCTTTAGCGTTCCGAGGTGACCCCAACTCCATGATTGCTCGGACCTTATCAGGATTGGGCTCTACACCTGCTGGGGTGAGGAGGTGGCCTAGGAACTTGCCCCTGCTCGCCCCGAAGACACACTTTAGGGGGTTCAGCCTCATCTTATACTCGCGAAGGGTGGCGAAAGTTTCCTCCAAGTCCCGGAGGTGAGAGTCGACATCCCGGCTCTTTATCATGAGGTCATCCACATACACTTCCAAGTTCCTCCCCCTTTGCTCTCGGAAGACCCTGTCCATCATCTTCTGGTAGGTTGCTCCTGCATTCTTCAGCCCAAAGGGCATCATTTTGTAGCAGTAGCACCCATCCCCCATGATGAAAGAGACATCTTTGACGTCGGGGGGGGGGGGGTGCATCCTGATCTGGTGATAACCTAAAAATGCATCCAGAAAACTCATTACAGGAAAACCGACGGCTAAAGCGCGTCGATTCGAGGCAAGGGGTAACAATCATTGGGACATGATTTATTAAGTAGAGAAAATCAACACACATACGTCACCGGCTGTCTCCTTTTTTAACCATTACTACATTGGAGACCCAGCCGGGGTATTGAATTTCGGATACAAAGCCAGCCTTAAGGAGCTTGGCCACCTCCTCCCTGATCGGCTCGGCCAGCTTGTTCGCGGTGGACCTCTTCTTCTGCTGGATGGGGCGTGCTTTTGGGTCCAGGTTGAGGCGGTGACAGGCCACGTCAGCATCGATCCCTGGCATCTCCGCGGCACTCCAGGCGAAGATGTCCACGTTCTTTTGGATGCACTCCAGTATCCTCTCCTGGTCGGCTGGGGTCAACCCCCGCTGACGCTGACCTTTTCCACCCTACCTCCGAGGGTGAGAACCTTCATCTCCACCACCTCTTCCGCGGCCTCCAGACGAGACTGCTCTCCCCATTCTTCAACGTCCTCCCCTCCTGGGGCAAGGACCTCTTCCCCAACCTCCTCCACGGCCATTGCCTCGGCCGACTCCGGGACTTCTTCCGCCTCCTCCCGAGCGCGGTTCTCCTCCACCTCCATCTCCTCTCCGCCATCCTCCTGCTCCGCCTCCTCCATCCTCCGCTCCATCTCCTCAGCCCCCTCCTGCCAAGAGATGGAGTTCACCGCCGTAACGTAGCACTCCCTTGCTACCTTGGGATCTCCCCGGACCCGGATCTGGACCCCCTCGACGTTGAACTTTAGGCACTGGTGGAAGGACGAAGGGACACAGCGGAAGGCGCTGATGAGGGGCCTCCCAAAGATGGCGTTGTAGCTGCTGGGGGCGTCCACGATGACGAACCTGCAGGTGCGGGAATGCCCCCCCAGAGAGACATGGAGTCCCACTCCTCCTTCGACCTCCTTCCTCTCCACCGAGAAGCCAAACAGAGGTCCGTCTGAGGCCAGCACCCTCTTGGACTCCACCTTCATCGCGTCCAACGCCTTCTTGAAGATGACGTTTACCGAGCTCCCGTTGTCAATGCAGATTTGGGCGACGGTGAAGTTTTCGATTGCTGTCTGAATGACCAGCGCATCGCAAAAGGGATCCTCATGACCCGACATATCCTTGATTGAGAAGGTGATCTTCCCTTCTGGGGGTGGGGTCTCGGATGTGGAGCTGACGCTCCTGCGGTACATGGTGTGGAGACTTTCCTTGCGGGAAGCCTCGACCCCCGCCCCCCCGTGGATCACTCTGATCCCTCCCCGGGTCCCAACATCTGCCCGGTCTTCACACCTGTCCTCCTCCGCCCGAGGCAGGTCCTCCTCGATCCGCACTCCTTGGCGGTCTCGCTGCTGTTGCTGCTCCCTGTTTCCTCTCATCTCGAGGAACTCCGGGCACGTGGCCGTGGCGTGCCCTTCCTCCTGATGGAATTCACAGTAGGGCAGCTCCACCCTAACCTCCCTTCTCCTCCGCGCTGCTCTCCTCCTCTCCCCCATGGCTATTGCCATAGCCTGCTCCTGGTCGGGGAGAGGTGGCCTCTGGCCTTGCCTCCCGCATGGAGGATAGAACTGGCCCTGGCCTCCCTGACGGTTATCCCCACCATGATGACCTCTCCTCGGCCCTTGATCTTGCCACTCCGGCCTCCAACCTAGCCGATGGTTCGGCTCCTGACGCCCCCACCTGGGCTACTGCTGTTGCTCTCTCTGCCGGGGTTCAGCTCTCCTCTCCTCCTGACCCCTGCCCCCTCTGGGCCTTTCCTCCTCCGTAGCCCACCTGGCTAACTTCCGGGCAAACTCCGGGTTCGACGCCTCCCCGTCGACTTCTCTTTCCGCCCTCTCCATCAACTCCTCGTAGGAGAGGGGAGGCACCCTCTTCAGCTCCATTCGAAAGAAACCCTGCTGCAGCCCCAGGGTGAAGACCATCATCAGGGTATGCCCCGATATCTCATGGACTTGGGTGACCTCCTTCTGGAAGCGATCGACGTAGCTCCCCAAGGTCTTATTCACCCCCTGCTTGATGTGAAACAGGGACTCCTTCCTCCTTCCTCCTCTTGGAGGTGGTGAACATCAGCATGAACCTCCGGCATAGGTCCTCGAAGCAGTAGATGGAATTGGCCGGCAACTGGTAGAACCACTCTCTCGCCTTCTCCTTGAGGGTGATGGCGAAAAGTCTGCACTTAAATCCAGCCGACATCTGTCGGATCGAGACCACGTCCTCAAACCACTGGACGTGCTGGACCGGGTCTCCCTTCCCGGTGTAGTAGGACATCTCGGGCTCCCTGAACCCCTCTGGAACCGGAGCAGAAGAAACCAGCTCGCTGAAGGGGCTGCCTCCCCCCTACCGGGCGAGCTGTGGGGTCTCGCACCCACATCTCGCCGAACCTGCAGCCGCTTGCCGAGCCGGGGAAGAGCACCCGCCCGGGGAGCTCGCCGCCTCTCCCTTCCTCGGCAACCTCCTTCCTATCTCACCTGCCGGGAGCCGGAGCCGCGAGAACAGGGGCCGCCGGTGTCGAGCACTCAGCACGCGCGCCGAGTGCGAATCTGACCAAGCCGAGTACTTCCTTCCTGAAGTCCTCAAACATCCCCATCGTGGCGAGAGGGGGAGGGGGTGGCGAGTCGCCCCTGTCCGATCCTTGTCCTTCTCCTGTCATTGAGCTCGCTGAAGATTTCCTGTGCTGACCACGCTCCACCCTCACCGCACCAAAATGTTGAAACCGAAAATTCAGTCTCGATGGAGTTCACCCTTGGGGAAGGGGTGATCGCGCACCTACTTCTCTCCTGCAAGAAAAAACAACAAGGAAAAAGAACAAGGGATTGGACCAAGGGCCCGGCGCGGAGGACTCACTACGCACCCGGAAGATCACTGAGCGCTTCCCCTCCTTAGCCAAATGTCGGGCTAAGGTACCTCAGAAAGCGCTAGAAGGTTGGGAGATAGGTAAGCATGCCTTTCTTAGGTACCCCTTGAGTCCTATTTATAGATTTTTGAAAACGGCCTGCAAATAGCCAACCTCCGCTGTTCTAAACAGCTATGTGCAGCCCAACTGGGTCTGTCAACAACGTAACTCCGCTGTTCTAACTGGCTATGGGCAGGCCAGCAGGGGCAAAATGGTAAAAACACCTCACAAATCGCTAGGCGAATTGCCCTCAACAAACCCTACTCGGCAAGGGGGGCGAGTGCTCGATGGAGCAGGCACTCGCCGCCTGTTTTCGACCCAGGGCGAGTACGGGCCCGGCCTGCCCTACTCGCACGTCGCGGGCTTGTTGAGCGGTTTGAACTCGGCGAGCGACTCAGAGCTCGACGAAGGGCCCAGAGCTCGACGAACAACCCAAAGCTCGACGAACAGCCCAGAGCTCGACGAACATCCCAGAGCTCGACGACCAGGGCTTGGCGAGTGCGAGCTCGCCTCCAGAGGAAACTCACCCCGCCTGGGCGAGCCGAAGGCTGCCGAGCTCCCCCTCCTGCCGAGCTCGCCCAGGGACTCGGACTGCCCGATTGGTCGGTCTGGCTCCTGCTGAGCCACTCGCCAGATACGGGGTTGTACACAACTGGCCGATGTGTTTACCAAAAACTTGGGGTATGATGTGTTTACTGATGATATTCAAAAGCTTGGGATGACCGATATCTTCCGTCCGACTTGAGGGGGGAGAGTTGTAATATATATTTAGTTTATTCCAAGTCGTCCTTAGTGTATTTATCCCGGTTTGAGGTAGTATGGTCTTTTTTTGTTTTAGGTTTGCTCCTTGCTCATGTATATGTATGAGTAAGACCTCTTTTGAATGACCAAGCAAGTATTATTCCTCTATACTCTATTATCTCGAGCATAAATTCCCGCGAACCCCTAAATCTCGCCAAAAGAAAATTCCACTAGCTTCATTTGAATGTCTTCAATTTATTCATTGATTAGCGTGCAATAATTGATCGCAACAAAAAAATCATACCTCGACGACGCTTGCTTGATCAACTCCGCTTGCGATCGGACCCTAAAATTAGATTATTTGTATTAATATTTACGGATGTTGCACCTGCCCCCGCTGGAGGGATGGCAATTTTTGTAGGTAAGCAAATAGTTATTCACCTTGTCTAAATCCTAGATGAGATTAACCCCGCTATCTATCTTACATAGGAGATAAAGGCTCCATTGTATCTCCTCGCCCATCTGTAGTCACTTTCATTTCTCAATATACGGTCTACCAATCCAACCTGTATTTTAACGTGCCATTTTATTTTGTTGAGTTTAGTGACTTGCTGTATTGATGCTTGTGTTCTTATAGTTTTGATACTAGTGATCTTATACTTTTGTTTACTTCATTTAAGGAAAAATGGGTTTCTTCTAATGGATAATATACATGCACCTCCTAGAGAGCGTTTTCTACTGAAAGCTGTTCCATTCAGTAAGAACATTACTTTTGGTGTAGAAGGTAACTAAAATTGGGGGTTTTCCTTAGTTCAAGTTAATATACTTTCACTACTTGAACTTATAAGAATAATATTAAAATTTCTTTTTCTTTCTCGGACACAGATCTTAAGGAGCTTATTTCTACCCTTGCTGACAATGAAGATGAATGTTACATCATTAGTAGTTACAAAATGGACACTGCCGATTCCATTTGCCCGTCAAGGGTTCGTGCCATGTTTGCTTCACGAGCTTGCCGGATGTCTGTTATGATTGGCGATCCACTTTCAAAATTTGAGATGAAGAAGGTGAACCATTTTATATTATTTAAATTTAAAATAGCATAATTAGTATATACCGGTACAATTAATGCTGACAAATTTTTTTTTTAGAAAATCATTAGTGCAGTAGTGCTAAATGGTCACACAGGTAGTCATCTGGCACTTTCCCCTTTATTGATGACTTCAGGAGTCACACAAGTAGTAAAAGCATCAAGTAGAACCTCCTCCATTGAAGGGGTGTTAACCTCTTCATGCGCAAGAATGTTCTACATAAGGAATTGAATTTCCAGCTCAGGTTTTACCTTGTGCTCCTCTATGTACTCATTAACAATATTATCATCAAGTAAAGTAGCGGAATCATTAATAAATTCAATATAGGAATAAGAAGGTTCAGAGAATAATTGGACCATGTCCTCACACATCAGTAGTGGAGGTGTATCCCTCCAAGGTGGCCTCTACAAGAACCTCCACAGCAGCTTCCTTGTGAGCACACTCCTCATCCTTTAACACTTTCGAATTTTTAATCAAATTTGTTGGAGAGGGAATCACGATGCAGTCAAGAAGATTAGGGTTTACAAATATATCTGTCTCTGAGAATGTTATGGGCCTACTCAAAGGTTGCCAGAGTGGCCGGGCATGGTGGTGGAGGATATAACGGAGCCACATCCGCAACAGCTTCCTTGTGAGCACACTCCTCATCCTTTAACACTGTCAAATTTTTAACCAAATCTGTTGGAGAGGGAATCACGATGCAATCGAGAAGATTAGGGATTACAAATATATATGTCTCTGAGAATGTTATGGGCCTACTCAGAGGTTGTCAGAGTGACCGGACATGGTGGTGGAGGATATAACGGAGCCACATCCGCAGCAGCTTCCTTGTGAGCACAGTCCTCATCCTTTAACACTTTCGAATTTTTAACCAAAACTGTTGGAGAGGGAATCGCGATGCAGTTGAGAAGATTAGGGATTGCAAATATATCTGTCTCTGAGACTGGTATGGGCCTACTGAATGACCGGACATGGTGGTGGAGGATATAACGGAGCCTTAACTGCGGCTGCCTAAATGAGGCTTGCTCATTGGAGGAGAGAGCTACCAAATATCTCACAAGGGGGACAAAGAAACTAAAACTCCATTGCTTGACCCTTCATTACATGACTCCATGGGCTTATATAAGATTCCCAATGGTGTGAGTGTAAATAATCCAAAAAGATAAAATATAAAGGACTCGACGAATATAGTTGACTTAATATAATAGTTGTATTCAATAATAATAATAATACTAGGTAGCCAATGTTTAGGATCCATAATAGAGGATTCCATCGTAGAATGGTGGAAGTTTTCTAATCTTCAATTTACACCTCGTGAAATAGGAGAAGTATTAACAGCGCATGCGTTTTCAGAAACTCACTTTAACCTTCTGAATGCAAAAGAAATGGAAAATTCAAGAATCCAACTTAGGGTTTGTTGTCCTTTATACAAAATTACAAAAGGGAGGAGATAAATTCCTTTAGAAAATTTTACATATCCCTTAGCATGAAAGGAAATGGAAAAATATCCAAAATACCAGTCTAAGAGGGAGGGATTACCTTGCGATTGGAGAAGAAATCGTGAAGATTGGAGGAGGTTTGGGCCGCCGGCAAGGAATGGCGTCGAGCCGCGGTCGGCTGGAGTCGGGAAGAGTTCCGTGCGCGTGAAGGAAAATGAGGAAGCTTGGGTTTCATTTCCTTCTTATCGGGGCCCGGATTCACATCATCGTGGCACCGGTTCCTTCCTATCCATAGCTGATTCTTTACCCAGCCAGCCCCCCTTTTTGCGCTTACATTGTTACGAGCTCTTTAAGTGTTTAACACTTTAAACATAATAAATATTTTGGTAGGATTTCAATCTTAATCAGATATGTATCTCAAATTTCATTACAACTCAACATATAAGTATTAAATATTACATCGTCATACACATACGATTAATTTACGTTGCAATCTTGATGTGCACATTAATTAGCAGGAAAAAATTTATTTATTATTACCTGTCACTAGGTCGGCGTCACAACTGCTTTCCTAAATAGAGCCCAAGTGTAACCAGTTTTACTTGCATCTTTTCTTTCAAATGCATTAAATAATTTGTTATTGTCCTCCTTTCATGCCATTTTTTATATTTAGAGTCCGTTTGGCACGACGCTTTTGCTTGGAGTTTGGACAAAAACGCCAATGTCATAAACACGCGACAACGGTTATGAGCGCCACCAAAAAAAATAATTTGAATGGAAAAGTGGGTGGAGTTCCGTATGTGAGGTCGGGCGTTCATGAACGATGGTTCATAACCCACGTTCATGACCACCGTCACCATATCAAGCAGACCCTTAGTATCATGTTGTCAAATTAGCAATTCATTTACTCTCTTATGTGAACCCTTACAAGCATAATAATCCATGAGTAGCCATTAAACATATTTAAACTATGGAAGTTGCAATAAATATGTCACATCTCTAGAGCATTTAGGGACATTGACAATAGATTTATATCAAAACATTACAAGAAAATGCTGCCAATGGCTTCATTTTAGCCAAAACTATTACTTTCTTTTGATTCATTTAAGGATGTATAAAGTTTGCAATTTTTTATGGACATGTACACATTTTTCCCTCTCAAAAATGATGTTTTTTTAAATATTTGAACAGTGGGGTCTCCCTTTGAACGTTGTATATGGCACCTTGGCATAGTTGTAATATTCGTGTTTGTTTTAAGAAGACATTTATTAGGAATAATTACGAAAAACTACCCGGCAAGTTTTCATAATTACAAGGACCCCCCCTCAGAATAAATGATGAAAACCTTGCTCCTATTTTCAAGGTTCATGATTTTTTTAAGGTAGAAATGTTTCTGTAACTATGCAAAGTTGGACGGGACATCCCATTGAATGATTATTATATTGTGATGAATACCTTGCTCCTATGCGCATGGATAACATCAAATTAGGCTCATGATTTCCACCCCATCCCCAACCCCCTTCAATATGTATTTGTTTTCACAAGCGGGGGGAAACTATTTATCATCCTGCTTAGTTTAAAAGCCCTCGAATTTATTTTACCTTTGTTTTTGTGCAGATACTAGAAAATTTGGTAGATCTGAAGTCCCCCTGGAACTGCCCTCATGGCAGGCCAACAATGCGCCACCTTGCAGACCTGACTACTCTTTACAAGAGAAGGTTAGTGTTTAATTCTTAAAAAAATTGTCTAATTCTGGATATTCAATAAACTCCCTTTGCTGATGTTGTTGATGATATTAGTGATCCGATTAAGAGATAATTTTATAATGGAAACAGAACTTTTAAAAATCATTGCCCAGTCCTTGTGAAGTTTAACCTAGGAGCCAGTGTAAACACTAGGGATTTTAATGAAGGAACGGGAGCTCCTCTTTGGTGAAGAAGGGAGCACCACCAGAGATCTCTCCTCTTTTCTACCATAGACAGAATGCCACCGGAGCTTTAACTACTGTTCACAGGACCTCCATCTCCCAAGTGCTCTGGTGGGGAAGGCACCCCAGGCATAGCCTTCGTTTCTCAAAAACATTATTGGAAGGCGAAAGATGCAGGAGCCTAATTCATCGATAATTGCCTCAAACTGAACTCGGAATGAAATAATAGAGGCTTGGTCTGCTTGATTTGGGATTAGTTTGAGCTTTTAGCCCGTTTTTTTAGGCTTTGGCGCCCTCCTGATAGGGTTGTGTAATGTAACTTGTTTCCCGACCTTTTCTCGTGTAAAAGATTAACTCGAGTTTGATTCGTGATTGGTGTGCAGGTTTGAGGTGAGCTGACACCCCCAGCCAAGTTTTGTATATATCCCAGCAAAGACCCCAGCCTTCTATTTATATTTCAGTTGTCTGTGGAATGTTGTCTTTTTTGTTTCTCCATTCATTTTTGTGTGTGGCTGTAAAAGGCGTCCTGACTAAACCTCACAGGAATCGGTTTCCCCACTCCTCAGATTGTTTGTATGCTAGTTTGAGCTGTTGATCAGCAATTTTGAAAGCCATTGTGTGGCTGGCATTGACGTTTATGCGTTGAGTGTACTTAAAAGTATAATCATATTTTTGAATTAATTTAAGGTTTAAACAATACTTTGTTGTTTATAAACAAGTGTCGTAAGCCGTCATTGTTATTTTTTGTTCGCATGCACAGTTAGGAAACAATATTTTGGTTTGATGTTAAATAGTATTATTGTTTGATGTAAATAATAATTTATGCGATCTTTCTTTCATTATATACATGTATCTATACTATATAGAAAATATTAATAGAACATCAAATACTGCCATGTAGAACGCATTGGACAGCGACTGTAAGGCGGTATGAATCCTCATGACATATTGCTTGTACATATTAATAATCAGAGTGTTGTATATACAAAACAGAGTGACCTCAATACTAACAAAAGGAAACGAAAAAAATATATCATTTCCAGTTGCTCACAACTACTTATAAATGATTAAAATTTTCCCTCTCCTCTCTTTTTACATTGTACAACTGTGAAGGGTGGGCCCACCCGCCCTGTTATGCTCACAATTCTTTGATTAACTCTTGACGGGAGAAGGCTTGGGAACTGCAAAGGGTAAGGGTATGGTGGCCCGCTACATGAAATAACTGAGTGCTTTCTTCTTCCTCGATCCACCTTCTCCGTATAGCTCATTCCATTGCAGAAGCTCGCTCGTATTCCTCGATTCCGACGACACGCTTGCGCACACCTAGCAATGGATAAAAAGAATATATAATTTCTAAACTTGTGCAGGAAAGACACGTTTACAGCTGGTCAATAAACAGCTACGGTCCCACTGATACTAGGCTAAATGGCGCAATTACAATAATAACAGGCAATTTCTCAAATGAAGGACTGATCCAGAAGCCTGTGAAGTGCAAAGATCAAATTGTCACACATGGGGCTGGCCATTTTGGTAAAAAATCACTTGAAAATTTTAGATTTTGATACGGTGTGAGATCAAATTTGACTTGAACAAACTCATGGACGGATCGCTCGAATCAGTAGACCAGCTTGATATGTGCATAAAAATACATTTACGTTCAGGCAGACACAAGCGCATATTTACAGGCTGATACATCATTTGATTTTTTTTTTAATAAAAATATTAAAAATAAAAGAGCATCAACCCTATGTTTTGATTTTCAAATTCTAGAGCTGAAATACAACAACAACAGAACTCATATAGTCCCCAATCATTGGAGGTATGGGTGGGAGAAGATTGAAAATAGACCTAACCTTTGATACTATGCACAAAGTGGTTTCTCTCAGAAGAGAAAAACCTAAACCTTTGACAATAAATGCACAAAGTGGCTTCTCTCAGAAGAGAAAAACCTAAACCTTTGACAATAAATGCACAAAGTGGATGCTCACAGATACCAAAGAAATAGTATCCCCCCCTATACTGTCACGTTTGTTACGGAATCATGCCCTCAAATCAAAGTCAAATAACTATTGATTTATGTGCACATAACCATGCTTCCTTCATTCAGCATCCAGAGCATTGGCCTTGCACAATAATAATAGTGCACTCAATTTGATAAAAAATTTGATATAAAGTGGTACTCAATTTGATATGAAGCCCGTTCATAAATCTAGTCAAATATGAAAGATTTGAATTGAATAGTTGGAAATAACTTCAATTGAGTGAACTAAAATTTACAGCACCACTGTGTTTGCTCCCCAAATAGATTTTTCTTAAACCGGCTGATGGAATTATTTATCAGAGTGATCGTTAATGCGATTGATGCAAGATGCTCAATGCTGATAAAAATTTCAAAAAAAAAAAGAAAGAGAATTATTTTACCTGCTCATGTGCATACTTGAGGTCATCCATGTTCAGAGGCCGAATGTCCGCCCCAGTATGCAACAGGGGTAAGGGTTTGCCTTCTCTGAGGGCTTCAGTTCTTTCCTGAAGCAGATTCAGGTATCAAAGGTTAAAATGGAAACATATAACCCCTAAACAAAGAGAACATTGGGGTATTTTAGGTCAACCTTTTTTTCCCTTTCCAAAATTTCTCGAATGGGCCGATGTGCAGCTGTGACGCATAGATTCTAAAAGAGGGAAAACGAACAGTTAGGAAATGTACAATGGTTTGGTTAGAATAACTATACATACACACACATATATATACATTAAGAGGCAAACAAAAAAGACCTTTAGGTCACTTCCTGAGTATCCATCAGTCATATTGGCAACTGCTTCAAAATCAACATCTGTGCTGAATTCTTCTTTGGCTAGTATGACTTTCAGTATCTTCTCCCGATTTGATGCATCCGGCAAGTTCACCATCAATCTGCACGAATTATGCATAAAAAAATCATGCACCAACCATCTCATCATGTGGAAATAGGTCATTTTGAATAGAATCCAATACCTTCGCGGCATTCTCCTTATGACAGCCTCATCAAGATCGAAAGGCCTATTGGTAGCTCCAAGAACTAATACACGCTCTTTATCTTTTGTGCGCAACCCATCCCAATTCATCATAAATTCATTTTTCATCTTGCGCATAGCTTCATGCTCTCCTGGATTTTCTCGTCTCCCCAACATGCTGTCAACCTCGTCCACAAACACAACGCTTGGGGCTATTTTACTTGCTAAAGAGAACACGGCCTTAACATATTTTTCTCCCTCACCAAACCACTGTAAGAAACGAAAAAAACATGCCATTAACACAGAATCAAAATACTCAATAGTGTTGGATATGAACAATGCAAAACAGAGTGACACCTTCGAGGTGATGCTGGACATTGATATGTTGATAAAATTTGCACCTGCTTCCGTTGCAACAGCTTTAGCAAGCATTGTTTTTCCAGTGCCTGGAGGACCAAAGAGCAGTATTCCTTTGCAGGGCTGGGGAAAAAGGGAAAAACGATCATATTATTATGATACTTCAAGAAAAAAACACAAATCATCAAATAAGTGAAAATATTAGCATGCATTATCAGATAGTAGTACACCGTGATGCAAGCTCTTGTTCAAGTACTCCTATTATTATTTTAAGTGTATTACTCTTTGGGGCTTCTGAGTACATAATTTAGGAACACTACGCTTTGGTAGTTGAAAAAATTTAAGATTCTAGAGCCCTCTAGTTTGGTCCCTAGAGCCAAAAAAATCAGTAAATTGATTCATCCGAGTTTATTTAAGTTCTGATTTGGTCCCCGTAACTAATAATTCAAACAGATGGGGAAAATAAATGAATTTTCCTTATAAACAACCAAGTTTCTGACCAGGGTACATTCCTAAGTGATGGTCCACCACTTCAGAATTCAAAACATGTTAAAACGAAATTCAGCATTTGTTTTTGTAACTCTAAACTTGCAATTCTACTAATCTAAAAGAGAAGAAAATATATCAGAAGTTAAGCTTTACATGAGTAATTTAGAACACCATGTTAAATGTCCTAAAATGAGATGCAAATTGGCAAATTTTACAGTATGATTGATGCATACGCTGACGCCATCTGAAGACGCTGGAGTATGGTAGGGGCAGAGGGAATTTCCGGTGGAGCGGTGAAATGCGTAGAGATCGGAAAGAACACCAACGGCGAAAGCACTCTGCTGGGCCGACACTGACACTGAGAGACGAAAGCTAGGGGAGCAAATGAGATTAGATACCCCAGTAGTCCTAGCCGTAAACGATGGATACTAGGCGTTGCGCGTATCGACCCGTGCAGTGTTGTAGCTAACGCGTTAAGTATCCAGCCTGGGGAGTACGCTCGCAAGAATGAAACTCAAAGGAATTGACGGGGGCCCGCACAAGTGGTGGAGCATGTGGTTTAATTCGATGCAAAGTGAAGAACCTTACCAGGGCTTGACATTGTCGTGAATCCTCTTGAAAGAGAGGGGTGCCTTCGGGAACGCGGACACAGGTGGTGCATGGCTGTCGTCAGCTTATGCCGTAAGGTGTTGGGTTAAGTCCCGCAACGAGCGCAACCCTCGTGTTTAGTTGCTACCATTTAGTTTGGAACCCTGAATAGACTGTCGGTGATAAGCCGGAGGAAGGTGAGGATGACGTCAAGTCATCATGCCCCTTATGCCCTGGGTGACACACATGCTACAATGGCCGGGACAAAGGGTCGCGATCCTGTGAGGGTGAGCTAACTCCAAAACCCGTCCTCAGTTGATGGGATTTGGTATGATACTTACAAGATCAATGAGATTGATCTTCCAATATTTCTTCTTAGAACGTATTGATTTGACCCCATAAGCACCACCCAATAGCATGTTGCCACCAAAAGAAGCAGAACCCCGTATTTCTTCCAGAGAATCTCCTAATTGTTCCAGAACAACTAGAAAGAGATTCTTTAACCACAAAGAATTCAGTTTAGATGTAGGATACCTATCCAGGAGTTTTCGAAATTCCATCATGGACACGCTTATTTTATTTCTATTTTCATGTATTTCTTCTATGCATTAGTTGTATTTTCCTTTGACTCGTCGGTTTGATCACCCGACAAGACCTTAAATAAATAGTTCGGCAATTTTGAATTAGTTAGGACGAAATAGGTAAGCTCTAAACATTTAGGAATGCCTGCGCTAGCACGGAAATCTTTAAGTAAAGGATTTCAAAATACATCTCATTAAATAGCAACAGGATGGATTTGGAAACAAAATATTGATAGGATCTGAATGATTTGGCAAGCAATTGCTATTAAAGAGGAAGTATTGATATCAGAAGGGCAGACCGGATAATAACAGGGAAGGAGACCTAAATCTCTTTCTCTGTTTCGTCGGTACAGCCAACCGATCGAAGAATATGTTCGCCAGGCCGCCGCCAGTTCATCCCGTCGACGCCAGAGGTTTCCGCTCACGATGCCAGCGGCCGACAATGACCCGTAAGCCTCCACCTCGATCGCTGACGACCTCCTCCCGCCGAACGTTGTCGACTTCAACGTGCCCTACTCCAGCATTCTGCCAGTCGCTCCTCTCGCAGAAACAACGTCGACCATAATTCCCCTTCGGTGGCTTGGTACGGGTTCCTATGAAACACCGACACTTCAAAATGCCCAGTGTGTCGGTGTCAGACTCTCTGACACACGTCCGACTCTCCGACACGCATGTCGGAAGATCGACACGCTGGCTCATGCGGGACTCGTGCGTCCCACTCAATCGGACATGCGTGTCCCTAAGCTAGCTACTCATAGTGAGACGGGAGACAATTTGTCTTGGAGTGCAATTTTTGTGAAAAATGTTTTATAAGTTTAAATACAAAAGTGAGCATATTTGTTAATGATTGGTGGAAAAGGAATTGGATAGTGTGTAAAAGTCTAAAGAAGTGATCTATTTGAGATGGAAAAACTAGAAAAAGAGATGAATGTTATAATGACGAGTCGTGCTCCTAAAAAGATGCATTTGCCACCTTCTAGCATTTCAAGTAATGAAGGTGGATCTACTAGTGGGATGTATATTTTCTCCAGAAAAATGAAGATGAAAGTGAGGGAAAAGATTTGCTTGAAAATCTATTATTTTTACTGATTATATATAATGATAATGTGTTAATGTTCCATCATTTTTTTGACTTTTTGTTAAGTTTTACAATTAAATATTTGATGAGTAATATTTAAACTTATTTGAATATTTGTTAATTGTTCATTTTTTATAAATTTTTTGTTAAATGTATTTTCATGATTGTAAAAAATATACATATTTAATATGTGTGTCCCAGCGTGTCGGAATATGGTATGTTTTGAGAATTGATGAGTCGCGTGTCATGTCGTGTCGTGTCACGTGTTGGTGTCGATGCAACATAGACAGATTCTCATCCTTTGTCTCGCTAGACTCGGGAAGATGAATTGTTGTTGGAGCTTTGTGTATGACCGGTAATCCGCCCTTTTTCATGCCTTGATTTCTTAGCATTAGAAACATGCAATTCAATTAAGTGTCTAAGAGCTTGCTAGGGTCGTTCTTATTATTTCCAAATTGTCATTATTTCATAAGTTGTTGATTGTGAATCAAGTTTGTGGAAAATAAACTTGTTGATCCGAACGAACCGTTAAAATCTGAGAATTCCTGCATGCAACGATTAACGATTTTTCGGAAATACAACGGTAAGTGGTGTTACGCGCATAAGATTCAATTTTGGGCACTCTCGGTGGTGGAGACCATCCCCGATCTGGAAGTCGCAAAAGTACCCGACGCCGCACCCGACCAGACATCTATCAGCCCTAAGTCATGCATATTTTGTCATTTTTTGCATTTTGTAATTTTGCAACTTGTGTAACTTTGCAATTTTTGTTTTATGTGTAAATATATAAATACATATATAGACATAAATATATATATTTATCTATGTATATCATTTTATTTGTTAAAACCCCTATCAGCGGGTTCATAGTTCAGCGCAAATTCATCTTCCCAAGCTAGCATCAGGTCTGGCCACCTCCCGATTCTACCCCCCAATCACTCAGCGCCACAGGAAGTCTTCCCCGAGTTCGGCGATGCGCGAAGAGAAGACCTTCTCAGGTCGTGCGAGATTCCAGCCACGATCTGACCAATCCTCGCCTATTTCGGCCACAGCCACGACTCCTCTTCCCCGGCGGTTCCGTCGTGGCGGTTCCTCCATGATGCCGCCGATTTAGGGTTTATTGTACTTTAATTTTTGTAACTGTTTGTATTGATGAAACCCTATAAAAGGGGGCTCTCTGTAATCGTTTGGAGTTGGTGAATGATTGTAAAATTGATTTTGGTTTTGTTGAGTGCTGTGTTTGCTTCATGTTGCTTGCCACTACCTGTAAGGTTTTTAGGAGATTATTGTGCTTCCCACCATTCCTGGAGTTCTGGATTGAAGAAGAACAATAACATTAGTTTGTTGTTGTGTTTTCCCTGCAGTGAGAACGTTGAAGATAGTGAACAATGTTATCTAATACTTTGAGTAAACTGATTTGTTGTTTGATACTGTGTCCCGTGAGTGTTGTTGTAGGAATTTTGGGATTTTGATTCTGCTGTGTGAATCTTGATTTCGGGAGTGTTAGAGGATTCATGGATCCATCTTGAGCGATTGAAATTTCGTGAAGCCTCGTGTGAGAGCGAGTGAATTTTAGGTTGTTTAGTTTGTGTCTTTCTTACTCCGTTGAGTGTTTGAGATTCCGTGGAACCACTTTCTTGTGTGAGTGGATTTTTCTCCTTGATGCCCGTGTGCGATAGCGGCCGGCCTCGGAGTGGGAGATCGAAGGTGATGAGAAATTCCACATGTGACCGCCGTCGACTTCGATTGCGGAAAGACGCCACTTTCTGTGGGAAATTGCTTATTTCTCTTCCTTTGTGGGTAATTGTTTCTTTCTGTGTGTGTGTCTATATATTTTCTCGTATGATGATTCAGTGTTGGATTTTTGCCCGAATATTGTCAGCGAACACTACGCCGAAAACTTCAAACGAAAACGTATTTGGAGTTCACGACTTTCGATTTGCTACGACAAGGGGAGGGAACGAAAGTTGTGACCCTTTCCCTGAATTTTGAATTGAACCATGTTTTAAGAAAAACCTTTTTTAAACAAAATGGTTCTTTTTGTGTTTTACAAAAACACAAACGTTACTTAATTTCATAAAATCTGCGCAACGCCCGCTCACATTATTTTTCAAAATCCATATTTCATTGCACGCGTTTAGAGTTTCCTAAAACAAATCCGACAGGCGCGCAAACCCTACGCGCGGTCCCGCATCACTCGATCTACATCAATGATGCACAAACTTACAACGACAATGAAAAAGGCCTAGCAGAACTTCATTAACTAAAAGACATTAAGGTTGCAACTATGTCCCCACGACTAATCAGCTTAAAAGTAATTAAAGACATTAACCTCATGATTCATGAACAGAGGAGGAAGAAAAGTCATTTAACCGTGAGTTAATTGCCAACTAGATAGACGGTGGAGCAAAATGAAGCTGAACTGTGTAGGGTACCAAACTTCATGAGAACAATAGACAATCATATTCCATCAAATAACCTTTTAACTATATAGTAAGTTCAAATTTTGGGCCAATAATGAAATTTTTTGCTAATTGAACAACAAATCTACAAAAGTATCTATATATTGAAAAAAAAGGTCACTGGTCAAAGAAAAAGGCAGTAAGAAAGTGTACAGCACTTCAGGTTTTTGTGTCCTTCAAAATGAATTGAGCATACTGATGTGATACCCATACTGCATTTTGCATTTTGTAATTCAATTGTGCATGCTACATAGATATTAGGGCTAATAACAATGTCCCCCCCACGTGAGTTCATGTAATTACTGGAATCTTTAAACTATCAAAACATCGCCCTAAGTTTGCCATATTTAGAAGACACTCCCTCCCACTTAACAAAGATTACAAGTGCGTCTCTCACAAAATATATAATGCAAACACAGTTTATTGTATTAAAAACTAACAGTGTATATTTGGAGGAAGTTTTAGCAATATCAAAATGGGGAGGGGTGATCTCGGTAATTACAAATATTAACAAGGGAGGTCGAGGTAATTATGCAAATTGTGAAACATCCTGTATTGTTATGCAGCAAAGGGTTATTGCATTTGGTCTTATCGTCAGGGTTTCATCACCTGGGATAATACTCACATGTATATTACATTTCCAACAATATCTCCATGATTTTAATTTTTACCACTTGACGGCTTGCTATAAATAGAGCACGTACATTTATCTCCAAAGCATAAAACTAGTAGCCTGCTTGCATTTAGGCTTGGTATCATAATATTTACAAGGAGCCCCAATGATGCAGCATGAGTCTACAGATGACGGACAACAGAAATGCCCGAACTCAACAAATGAAAATGCAATCCAAATGCAGTGCACGTGTGACATGAGACAACCGTCCCAAATTAAGATCCACCAGCGAGTAACTAAAATTATAAAGCATATAAATACCAATTGCACGATTGTTTAATAAGCCGAGACGAATAAAGAACAATTTAAAACCAACCAACAAAGTGAGGCGCAATTCCGTTCAAGTGCGCCGAATGCACTCCGCAAATTACACCACAATTAATGAGAACAAATACTTATGATAATTAAATCCCATAGCAAGAGTTTAAACCAAAGCAATCAATGAAAAGTTACACAACATCCATACCTAGGTTCACTTATGCTTGTGACGACTAGCTTAGGGATGGGGAAAACGGCGCCGTAACTTGACCGTGATACGCTATTGGCTCCACGAACAGCTGCATGAGGAAGTGCTAGGTAGATTTGGAGGCTACAGGGCTAGTAGTAATGGATCGGACGTTGTTGGGGCAAAGGGTGGGGTGTGTGGGTTCAGGAGGAGGAGGGGAAGGGGTTAGGAGAGGTAAGGAAGTACAGGGAAGGCGCCGGTAAGGTGTTCCGGGCGGGGAAAGATGTCCGGCCGGGGAAAAGGGATGGTGGAGGGAAACGGGTGCGTGGAAGGGTGGACGGATCGTAGGGGGGCTGGAGAAGGGGCAGCAGGCTGATCGGGAGAGTGAGATGGGAAGAGAGGGGGTGTGGGAGCTTTACCGGGCCGGGAGATGGTGTGGAGACCTGTACTCTGGTCTCCCCAAATGAATCGAGAATCGAGCGTAGTTTCAATAAAACGGTTGCAGCATTGAATCAAACAAAAAAATCCACAGTACAAAGAACATAAAACACCAGATTTTTAATTATTAATTGGTTTATATACAAAAGTTTTAACAGTTCATAATATTTGCTAATAAAACGAGCAATCACAATAATTTGGCTAATAGCACCCCCATTATAAAAAAAACAAATAATGACAATAAACTTAAAAAAAAATTAGCACATAAAATCGCACTGTCTTGCGTTCTCATCATCGGGGAAATTAAAAATATTTTGTTACGCAAAATTTGGATCGTCACAGATGGCGCTGCAGGAAGATTGGGAGAGTGAGAGGGGTGAGAGGGAGCTATACTGGGGCTGGGAGATGTCAGGTGGCGGACAGAAGTCGGGAAAAGCCTCCACAGTCGGGATCCTCGAATTGGACCAGCCAGCTGCCAAGGAGCAACCACCGATCCCCCAAAACAGTCCACAAGCATGAGTATATATAGGAGAAATAAAGTTAGGGCATCCCGATGGACGATCAGGACCCAAATACAACACAAAATAACAAAAATAATAGAGTACAAAGATTCAGAGCGACCATTCGGGTGCATCCGCGAACTTGGATCGCCAATATGGTTCTCTAATCACGCCTCTTGCGGGAATAAACGTGTGTGGGCCGTCGATCGCCGTCAACTCCCCCCTGACTTGAAAGCACTCATCTCCGGTGAGCGAAGATGATCGTACTCTCGACGTAAGTCTGGGGCGAGTCTCTCGAGATCCTCGGCAGAAATCCAAGTGTCGTCAGAAACCAAGGGGCGAGCCAATGAACCAGGTAGCGCAGAACCATCCGACCGACCATCGTCGTGAAGTTCGTGACCAATGATCTGTAAAGCATCTCCGGTGCACGTAGGCGACTCTCGAAGCGATGTATCTCCATCTGGGGCAGGTGATGGTGGTACTATCGGCTGGGTGGTGTGGTCCTCCGAGCGATGCTCATCCACGCCTGCCTGGGCAAGGTGGGTACCAAGGTGCTAGAAGGTGGTGGGGCAAGTTGTGGCTCAGGGGTAGTTGGGGACAATGGGTCCACATACACTCGCTCCTCGTAGTAAGGTGTTAAATCCTCCACATTGAACACCCGGTGAATCCCCATTGCTGGTGGGATATCAACCTCATAAGCATTTGCACCAAACTGTCGAGTAACTGTATAAGGGCTCATTCGACGGGCACTAAACTTCTCCGCTGCCCCCTGTGAGAGCCTCTCAGGTCGAAGGCGGATCATAACTTGGTCTTCAACGTCAAAAACTTGTTCCCTCCTGTGCAGATCAACCCGAGCTTTATAAATTTCATTACTGGTCGCGATCTTTCTCTGGACTGTCTTCAAGCAGTGCGTGTATATGATAAATTGACGGCTCAACAGACCAATGAAGCGAATGATGATCCCAGAAGATGATATGCTCGCATGAATGATGCATGAAAAACACGACAGACACGATACACTGACATTCAACCAGCTTTATGTGGCGAAGGTTCCTTGAAAGAGATGGTTTATCGAGGGGTTCGTTGGGATGAGTGTCATAATGACCGTGTGAGACGTCAACGCTCCAATACGAACTCACCTGGTCCCTAATAGCTCTCAAGGAACGTGACGTATCAGGCGGCTCACCAGGAGGTGCGTATGAAAATTCGTCGCGAATGTGACGGTCACCTGAGTGCGTAACAGAGACATCAATAATAGGATGAGACACTCGAGTGAGGTGAGTCCCGCAAATAAGCAAGAACTCATCAGGTGGGTCAGCAGGCGGTATGTCTACGAACTCATCACAAGTGTGGTATATGGTACGCTTAATTCTCAATACATCGGGAGGATGCTCAAGCTACTTAAGAAAATCCTGACATACTCAGTGTCGCCCTCACAACCCGCTCTCCAAAGCAAAATAAGGGACGTGCATTGGAGAGGTGTCAATAAGTCGACGCTCACAGATGACTCGCTCAACGGGATGTCAATATCACGGGGAAGTGATGGTTCATCAGGTGGCTTGTGAGGGGGGTCATTAACGAACCCGTCAGTAGGGTCATGATCCTCCAAGTGAATGCTACTAATATAGGTAGTGTCCCCAAAAGCGGGTGAGACGACCACCAAGACATCGACTCTAGGCTCGAGATTCTCGGTCATGACATGACTCGAAATAAGGCTAAAGGGAGAGTGAGAAGAATTCATACTCAAGTGAGGGTTAGTCGGCGAGGTGTAAGGAAAGAGGTCTGTAACCAAGGGGATAACGAGGCCAACATAAGGTGTAGAAGATGGATAGGTCATCACAATGTCACTGGATCGCTCGGCCTCACTCTTGCGACCAAACTCACTAGACGTGCCAATGACGCTCTCCACCTGTACTACAAGGCCAGGGTCATACTCTGCGTCATAATCGTGTGGGCATGGAGGCTCATCAAGGGGAAGAGTACCAAAATTAGGTGGTGAATCGGTCATAACTATGGGAGTACCACACGCAGCAGTGGTTTGACTTGAATCCTGATGTGTCATACTATAGGTTTCCCAAGGGCAGATTTCAGGTGATCCATTTGAGCATGTACGCGATCAAATTGATCAAGAATCAATCGCTGAAATTCGGCTTCATGTATCTCTAACGGTGGAACAATAGGGGGATCCAAACGCGTGAGGTTAACCACATAGTGGTGACCCCTGAGGGATCCAGATAGCCATCAAAATGCTCATTCCTAATAGAATCACGGTGTGTCAGAGGGTGAATGTAATCCCTACAAGCGGGCGGCTATGAGCGAGGGTGAACATCAAAATAGTATGAAGAACTCTCCGGAGGGGCTCTACGAAGATACTCAACTCTACCAACATTCGAGTTGTGGCGTGGCGTAGTGACGATAACGTGAATTTCTATAATCATATCGATCGCCTCTAGCAAGTCGTGGCGAAGGGTCGACACGATATTTAGGTGGAGCAGAATGCGAATAAGGATGATCGTCGAAATAATATGTCATGAGATACTACCTATAGACTCCACTGCGAGAATAAATGTGACGGCTACGTAACCTCCCTCTGATAAGGATGATTATCGAAATTGATGCAGCACGAGTCTACAGATGGCGGACAACACAAATGCCCTAACTCAACAAATGAAAATGCAATCCAAATGCAGTGCACGTGTGACATGAGACAACCGTCCCAAATTAAGATCCACCGGCGAGTAATTAAAATTATAAAGCATCTAAATACCAATTGCACGATTGTTTAACAAGCCGAGACGAATAAAGAACAATTTAAAACCAACCAACAAAGTGAGACGTAATTCCGTTCAAGTGCGTCAAATGCACTCCGCAAATTACACCACAATTAACGATAACAAATACTTATGATAATTAAATCCCATAGCAAGAGTTTAAACCAAAGCAATCAATGAAAAGTTACAACATCCATACCTAGATTCACTCGTGCTTGTGGCGACTAGCTTAGGGATGGGGAAAACGGCGCCGAAACTTGACCATGATACGCTAGTGGCTCCACGAACAGCTGCATGGGGAAGTGCTAGGTAGATCTGGAGGCTATAGGGCTAGTAATAATGGATCAGACGTTGTTGGGGCAAAGGGTGGGGTGTGCAGGTTCAGGAGGAGGAGGGGAAGGGGTCAGGAGGGGTAAGGAAGTACAGGGAAAGGCGCCGACAAGGTGTTTCGGGCGGGGAAAATGTTGTCCGGCCGGGGAAAAGGGATGGTGGAGGGAAACGGGTGCGAGGAAGGGTGGACGGGTCGTAGGGGGGCTGTAGAAGGGGCAGCAGGCTGATCGGGAGAGTGAGAGGGGCGGAGAGGGGGTGCGGGAGCTTTACCGGGCTGGGAGATGTCAGGCAGCGGATGGAAGACGGGGAAAAGCGGAGCACGGTCGGGATCCTCAAATTGGACCAGCCGACTGCCAAGGAGCAACCACAGATCCCCCAAAACAGTCCACAAGCATGAATATATATAGGAGAAATAAAGTTAGGGCATCCCGATGGACGGCCCATAATGATTGGGCCGATCAGGGCCCAAATACAACACAAAATAACAAAAGTAATATAGTAAAAAGATTCGGAGTGACCATTCAGGCGCATCCGCAGACTCAAATCGCACATATGATTCTCCGACCACCGCTTCCTGCGGGAATAAACGTGTGTGGGCCGTCGATCGCCATCACCCAGTCTTCCAATCTTTTATAACATTAAAAGGCATGCACTGCTTTGTTAATTTTTGTTAAATAGATCAATTTGGGGGGTATTCAAGTACTTGCTTCTTTGTTTTTTCATTACATAATTTTTTTCTTTTAAACAGTATATCTTTCTTTTTTATTTCTATTGGAATCCATCATAGTTTTGGGGCGTCAGGTGTTTGCTTCCTTGTATTTAATCAATTTAATTTTCACCTTATGGAGTGACTGTCATGTTTTCAAGAATGGTAAATAGTATCTTCTTTATTGAATGCAAAATTTACACTGTTCTAAAGCACGGTATTTGCTACACAGTAATATGTTTTTTTACCTTAGCTCTCATTCTCTCTACTGTAAATAGTGACTATTGTAGATAGGAGTTGTCGTCCGCGCACCTGTCACCAAATAGAAGAATGAGTGATCTCGTTCCCCTGCAGATCATGGACTTACCTCTCGGTCCCTAATGGCCAACCAGGGTTTGGGTACAGCAGCTCACGTTCGTTTGCGCTACGCATTCCTACTGGGCTGAACAAGTGTGAGCTGTAGGAAGCATGGTGGCAAACGTGACTTTGGTTTGCCAGTTCAAACTCAACTGGATAACCTACAGTAATTGTGGTATTTTCTTTATTAAAAAAATCCCCTTCAACCATTTCATCCCCACTAGGATTGTGTTTCATGTAACTCTTGTATCCAAAAAAACACAACAAGAACTTAACCAAGAATATTTTTCTTAACTTCAAGTTAGACTAAGATGAGTTGTTCTTATCACAAAATCAATTCATTTGAAGAGTGCACTGTCATGGTGAAACAGCCGCAGTGTTAACTAAGTGTTTTTATATCGCTAAAAATAATCTTTATTCGGCATGATCGCTGTCAAATTATTATATCAAATCCTACCTCATGATCCAATAAAACATTAAACAGAAAGAATTTTATAGAAAGCATAATGCAAAATAGGCCCTAATTTGTCATAAATTTCCTTTCAAAACGCACAAAAGTAGCAAGATGATGTTTGAAGAGCCCGTTATCACAGACTGCACAAGTAATCAAATCAAATAATGTACAAATTTTGATAAGTTATCATCATATATCAAACTCTCTCTAGTACCAAAGAAGAATTGTAACAATGATCCATAATTCATCATATGCATGTTGGCTTGTCATATAAATAGATTGCTACCTAGAAGAAATGGTTCTGCATTTTAAGAATTAAATAGAAATGATCAATACCTTGGTCAATTGTCCTTTGCTAAATAATTCCGGTCTCTGCAAAGGAAGCATCACCAACTCCTTCAAAGTGTCCTTTACATGTTCTAGAGCTCCAATGTCATCAAAACTAACACCAATTTCATTAGGTGGAATAACATCAGCCAACAGCTTTTTCTCGAACTCATTTTCAGTGATCACATTCTGAGAACCCCGATTAAAAGAACACATCAAACTTGGGAAAACATTTTGACAATTTTTTTGTTAATTAGAGAATAAAAGACAAAGATAGCACCTTAAGTGATTTTTTCAAACTCTTACAATCATTTTGCAAACTTTGCAGCATATTAAGCCCGTGAATGATGCTGCATTATGACAGAAAGGCAGAATTTTAGCAATACATAAATAAACCTGGTAATGCTCAATACAAATTTAAAAAATATTAATGAAAAGATAACCTCTCACTCGTGAGTACAAGCTTATCATCCTTGAGATAATTCTCTTCTTTATTGTGCTGGAAATGATGACTGAGAGAAAAACCAATCATTTTATCAACACCTATAGACCAAAATTAAAAAGTCAGAAGTATAAAGTAATAAAATTCTGAAGAAAACTAAAACAAATAAATGTATCTCCTTACTTTCATTGCTAAGTGTTTGATCCTTTATGCATACTTTCTCAAGATCATTGCACTCAAGTCCATTGCGGTTTAGGAACTGTAAAAAACAGAGAAGACAAAAATAAATAGTTGAAAACAATATGTTTCAAATGAACTGGAGTCAAAAGGATAAGATATCATTAGAAAAAAGATTACAAAAATTTTATAAATAGTGATGACCTACTAAATACAAAAGCTTTATGGCAGGAAGGAAAGAAAACTGTAAATAACAATAATACAACAGTTAACATGAACCTAAACACAGGTCTCATACTACCTTATTCATTTAGATATGATACGCACTAGAGGTGGGCTGCCATTATTCACACTTGACATAGATTCATGAGTTAACAGGATAGATGGCGCAGGGTAGGTCGTGAAAGTGGACTAACATTAATACCCAACCTATGAGTGGTGCCAGGTTGACGTGCGCAAACTATTCTATATGAAGCGTGTATGATTCAGATTAATCTAGAAGAAATTCAGCGGCAAGGAATTAAATAAAACTAGTAGAGCTATGCAGTATTCACAACAGTTTCAATTGGGTGAGTGATACGCGTTCTCCGCACGGAAGGGCTTTTGCCCAAAACTTTCACTTGTGAGTTAACAAGAAAATAAGAAAACCAAAACAAAGGCATGGCAATTCAAAATCACATGCAAGTATGTGATATATCTCCAATATTCAATAAAGATGAAAAAACATAATACGAAAATACTGACAAGCACGAAGAGAAGGTGGAGGTAACTGATGTTGGGTGGTTGGCGCTTGTAAGGGGAAGTTGTGGCTTTCTGGTAGGGAACCGGAGAAAGGGGGCTACATGCAACTGGTAGTGGGTGGAGCGTGCGACGCTGGGACTAGGAAGTTGCGCTGGTTCGAGGCAAAAGAGAGGTTAGTGGAGACCAACCCCAATTAGGTCAATGCAAAAGTGTTCGATGCCGCACCCGGCCGGACCTCTATCGACCCTTAGTTTTGCATTTTATTTGTCATTTTTGCATTTTTAATATTATGCAAATTTGTGTATTTGTATGTTATTTTTCCTTGTTGTGAAATATATATATATAAACTATATATATATATATATTGTATTGGTTAAAACCCAATCCGGTTCAGCTCTTCCCAGCCAACCCGTGCAACTGTTCATCTTCCACCCAAGCCCACAGGTTCTGTCCGCCATTTCAGACTGCACGCCCTGCGGATTTCACGCTCGAACACCCGTCTAATTCAGCCCCTCGACGCCTCCAACAACCAAGAGGGCTTCAACCGCACCACACGAGCCTCTTCCCGGCGGTTTCAGCGCATTTGCAAGGCGCAACTGTTTCCAGGATGGCCTCCACGTCTGGCCACGCCACCTTTGATTCCGCTAGAGAACAGGGCAGAGCTTCAATTTCATTTTTTATTTTGTGCAAGTTTAATTCCTTTTTTAGTTTTTGGATGCCATATAAAAGGGAGATGTACCTGTTTTAGACTTCAGTTGTTGTTGAAAGGAGAATAATTGCTGTTGTGTTCTTCGATTTCCTGTAAGAGTTATCGTGAGACTGAGAAATTGGTGTTTGCTGTTGTCTGTTTAATTCCTGTAGTTGATTCCTGTGTGAGAATAATTGTTTAGATTTTTGTTTAGTTGTTAATGAACTTGAAATCGTTGCTTTGTTCTAATTCCCGCTGAAGACTTTAGTTAGTGTATGATCTCCCTGTTATTTTTCCTGGAGTTTGAGGGTTGGAGAAGTTCCTGTTTGTTGTTTCCATCGGGCTGAGAGGAGATTGTTAAGTTTGCTGAGGTAGGAAATTTGTTGTGTTTAGTAGCTTCTGAATTAAGAGGTATTTGGAGGAAATTCTTGTTATTGATTGTTGAATAGCTCTGTGAGAATTTAGTGGAATTTGTTTTCTTGAGTGATTGAGATTTCGCTGGAGTCACATGTGTGTGAGTAAGCGGTACCCGTGTGCGATAACGTCTGACCTCGGAGCGGGAGATCGAAGGTGATGGGAAATTCCTCGTTGGATCGCCATCGACTTCGATTGCGGAAAGACACCTCTTTCCGCGGGGAACCTATTTCCTCCCCCTTCTTTGTGTGTGTCTACATTTTCTCTTAGGTTATTAGATTCATCGTTGGGTTTTCATCTAGATTTTGTCAGCGAACGCTACGTCGAAAACTCCAAACGGAAACGTATTTGTAGTTCACGATTTCTTTTTTGCTACGACAAGGGGAACAGAACGAAAGTTTCAAATTTCCTTCCCCGAATTTAGAATTGAACAATTTTTTCCAATAAAATTCATTTTAAACAAAAAAGTTATTTTGTGCTTTTACAAAAATCAAAAGTTGATTAATTTCTTAAAGTGTGTGCAATGTCCGCTCAAGCTATTTTTTTTGCCAACTCCATTATTCATTGCACGCATTTAGGGTTTCCTAGAAAAAGCTAACAGATGCGCAAACCCTGCGCGTCATCCTGCATCAGAGGTGGCGGTCTTAGTTGGAAGCAGGTAGGGACCGCGTTGGATGGGTGCAGGTAGGGGGGTAGTTTCGGACAACAAGTGGAAGGCGGCGTTGGATGGGAGCAGACAGAAGACGCGGCGACGTCAGGTGGAAATAAGTAGGATGCAGAGGATCTAGTTCGGTTTGATATGGGAATAAACATGATAGTGGTGGTTTGTGATGGAATGAATAGGATAGTGGTGGTTCGTGATGGGAATGAATAGGATAGTGGTGGTTTGTGATGGGAATGAATAGGATAGTGGTGGTTTGCGATGGGGATGGATCAAGAGAGCAGCCACTGTGATGAGGTTGGACAAGATTGCGACAGTTTGCGATGGGAAGGAACATGACTTAGTCATTAAAGTTGCAAGGCGCACCGAGGCGCAAAAGGGTCTTAGAGTCTAGGCGCAAGGTTTAAGGCGACTGCGCGTCCGAAGAAGGAAAGGCGAAACCACATTCATTTTAAATAATCAGCATCAATCATCAGTTCATTTTCTTGAAAAGATTCTTCGTATATTTTATGAATTAATCTTTCATTACTATCATTTATATCTCTTAACAAATAAAATCAATATGATCGTTTGCATGATATATAAATCTAGACGATCGATTATGTTTCAAAAATACTAAATCATACAAAAAATTATCGAGTTCTTGCATTATTTTTTCATTATTTTAAAAAAAGATTTGCAACAAAATTCACACATAGGCGTGCCTTTAATGTTCAAAGGCGCAAACCTCTGAGCCTGGTGAGCCTTGAGCCTGAGGCGCGCCTTTAACAACATAGAACATGAGGGCAGCGATTTGCGAAAAAAAGTCATGGGCTAAAAAGTGTAACCACCCGACCTGTTAAATAACATATAATAGAAGGTCCGGCCGGGACCCCACACTATATGCTACAAACAGACGGCGAGCTCACAGGTTAATACCAAAATACAAGCGCACCCTTAACCCAGAGCATTCTAGCGGAAGCTTATAAGTTGCACGAACTCAAACCATGAATGTCCACTACTATATAAATATTACATTTATATAAACACCAGGAATGTATACAACTCAAACGCTCACGGCCTTAAGGCCTTACAAGTTTCTCTTTACAAAATATGATTTCATACATCAGCACCCAGGCCAGCCACACATGAAATCCAATACTTCGCACGGCCTTCAAGGGCCTACCAGCAGCAGCAGTCCAAAGGGCTTCAGCCCGCTCAATCCAATCAGCCCGCAACACCTGCATATGGACGTCCACCCCAAGGGTGATAAACAAAACAACGGTCAGCATTCAGCTGACAAATTATAACGACCCTACCCCTTACCTGGGGCAGTGGTTCCTTCCCTGCGTGGGCAACAATCACAACATATATATCACACACAACATCACAAACGCTGGCCTCAGCGTCAGGCGCTCCGTGCACTCAGGGCACGAATTATGGTGTACCGAAAACCTCTAGGTTCCACCACCAATTTGAGGTGTTTAGCTTGTTGGCCGGGCATAAGCCTCCAAACACACGTCGGATACCTCACGCACCCGGCTCACGCAGAGGCAATCACCTCACGGCAACTGTGAGCACTATCCATCGACCTACACACGTAGTGCAACACGCCGGGAAGGTCTGAAACCCCCCATTTGCAATACTACCCATCGACTGCTCACCCGATCCTAACATCGCACTTGTTGGACATGGGCATCAGCCTCCAAACACACGTCGGAGACCTCTCGCGCCCACCCACTCAGAGGTGTCCGCAATCCATCTCATAACACCGGCACACAGTGCCGCTTTCCAATCCATCAACCAGCTCGTGCCGAGCATCCAACCAAAGGAGCTATGCAAAGCATCCTTCTCACAATTCACAATCGTCCTCACCTTCTCCGCAGGCTAACCGATTTATACACAGAGTCTTCTCCGGTTCGCAGCATCACCTCCAGACTACCAGTCCAGATGGGCTTCACATAGCATGCCTATTCCGTACTACACCGTTCCGGATCTAGATGCAGACTCAACCGCTGGAATCGCTTACGCTTTCCACCTCTTGGTGGAGGATCTGATGCACATGCATAAAGTAGGACTTCACTTGTCCAAGAAGGAGATCGTTACCCATTGACGATCGATTCGGAGCCATAGAAAACTGGACAGTGGGAAAGCACCGCAACGGCCTTGCCTCCAAAACGCTGGCCTCGGAACTCAAATCAGAACTCTAACGCTCCTGCGGTGGCCGAATCTTCTCCTCTTCCTCCTCCTTGCTCTCCTCTTTCTCTTAGCTCTTGAGAGAGATAATGGCTAAGTGAAGAATGATATCTTCACTCAATACCGGAGATAAACCCAGCTGGGAAGACCTTGGACCATTAGATCAAGGATCAGGGAAATGAACGGCCACAAAGTGGCTGAAAAGTCTAATTTTTCGACTGACACGGCCTGTGACACGCCCGTGTCACAGGCCGTGTATTGCAAGTGGTATACGAACCGACTTACCCAGACCAGAACAAGGGCTGAGACACGCCCGTGTCAAGCCCCTGACACGCCTGTGTCAGTTGGTACAAGCCCGTGTTGAGGGGCGTGTTCCTCACTCGACACAGGACCAACACTCCCGAGAAGCACACGGCTAAGGCACATGCCCGTGTCCTTGGCCGTATGCCGAACACGCCCCTGTGACACGCCCGTGTCACAGGCCGTGTTCCACACTCAACGCCACTCAACGCCACTCGGTTTCCAACCCGAGCAAGACACGCCCTGGATCACGCCCGTGCCCCAGGCCGTGTCGCCTCTCAACGCCTGTGGACTTCATTTTTTTTCAGGCTCTCACGACACAGCCGAGTACCCATAGCTGGACACGCCCTGGGACACGCCCGTGTCTCAGGCCGTGTCACCCAGCCTGAACTCCAAATTGAAATTTGGGGTGTTATCCTCCCCTCCTTAAAGAAATTAAGGGCTACGAGAGGGGGAGGGGGTCCACGAAATTTAAGCGCAACGTAGATACCAACACAACCACTCCGTTGCAATAAAAACAAAGACGATCTGGGTTGCGAGCTCAGAGGCCGCAGCTTGTCTCGCCCCACGGCATCGCACCAACACAAGTGTTTTCACAAACACACAAACATACCATATGTACAAAGTACAACACAAAAGCAATAAAGTGAACACTCCACTTTATTTCCGTTCATCCGCGTCTTTTAGAAGCCTCTTGACAGCCTCCTGCAACTCCAGGTTATACACCTGAGGCTGCTGTACTTCATGATTTGAGCTTTGCGGCTCCTGCACTGCGAGATTGTACACTCGCGGTTGCGCCCGGGATGCAGATGATTCCGCCACTGCTTTGTCTTTCCTCATAGGACGCACCGGTCTTTTGCTCACTCTTTGACGGGCCTTTCAACCAGTATCGGGCGATATGCCCCTACTTCCCAAAATGAAACAGGTACGTGGCTCAACACGTCCTTTCCCAAACGTCGCTCCCGAAGCAACCTCCGAAGACGTTTGTTCCGCAGGCCTGAACCTCTTCTTATCCCGTCTCCTAAACTCCGACTGGTCCGACTGCGGGATTTTGAACTCTGGCTTTTCCACCGCCAAGTTCTTTTTCTCCTGCACCCGCTTCAAGTCCTTTTCCAGCGCACATGCGGTATCTACCAATGCTTAGAAGCCTTGGTTCACCGAACTCGGAAGCGCCAATCTCAACTCATCTCGGAGTCCCTCGTAGAATCTATTCGTCTTCCGCGCTTCTTCCGCAAAATTCGACCCCGCATAACGCCCCAGCCTGGTGAACTCATGCAAGTAATCGTCAACAGTCTTCTCACCCTGCACCAGACGTTGAAATTCATTCTCCATTGCAATTCGTCGCGACACTGACAAATACTTTGCCCAAAAAAATCTGGAGAATTCCTCCATCAAAATCTCTCCAAGACCTCTGTATGCCAACTGGTGGAGCTCGACTTCATCCCACCAAAGCCTCGCCTCTCCTTCCAGTAGGAAAGTGGGTAACGTAACTCTCTGCCCCTCATCAATCCTGAGCGCTATCAGGATCTTCTTCACTCTTGAGAGTCAGTCCTCCGCCTGCGTTGGGGAATTCGCCCCGACAAACGTAGGTAGATGAAAATTCATAAACCGTTTTAGTTGCTCATCAGTCGCTTGCTCGTCCACCCGAGCTTCAACACGCTCTTGCCTCGCACCAACCCGAACTGGCTCCACTACAAGTCTTGCCTGCCCAATAGGCTGCGCTTGCAATATAGCAAATACCGTCTCCGCCACTAAGCGTATGGTTTCCGCAGAAGGAGGTGTGGGCACCTCAGCTGGTGCCGCACTCTCATCCGAACGCTGGGGCTCAGACTGCCCAGCTCCACTCCTTGTCACTTATATGTGAACAAGATATCAATAATCAACCTCCAATCCAAAACAGCAAACATACCGAATACACACACGCACATTCCTAGTGGACATTCTTGAGTTCACTTATGTTAAAACGGTTCGCACGTACACGTGCTCGCCACCCGAAAAAAGAATTCGTCCACGAATTCGAAAGCGGAAAACCGAGGGCCTCTGATACCAAAATGTAACAACCCAACCCGTTAAATAACATATAATAGAAGGTCCGGCCGGGGCCCCATACTATGCTACAAACAGACGGCGAGGTAACAGGTTAATACCAAAATACCAGTGCACTCTAACCCAGAGCATTCTAGCGGAAGCTTATAAGTTGCACGAACTCAAACTATGAATGTCCACTACTATATAAATATTACATTTATATAAACACCAGGAATGTATACAACTCAAACGCTCACGACCTTAAGGCCTTACAAGTTTCTCTTTACAAAATATGATTTCATACATCGGCACGCAGGCCGGCAACACATGAAATCCAATACTTCGCACGGCCTTCAAGGGCCTACCAGCAGCAGCAGTCCAAAGGGCTTCAGCCCGCTCAATCCAATCAGCCCGCAACACCTGCATATGGACGTCCACTCCAAGGGTGATAAATAAAGCAACAGTCATCATTCAGCTGACCAATTATAACGACCCTACCCCTTACCCGGGGCAGTGGTTCCTTCCCTGCACGGGCAGCAATCACAGCATATATATCACACACAACATCACAAACGCTGGCCTCAGCGCTAGGCGCTCCGTGCACTCAGGGCACGATTATGGTGTACCGAAAACCTCTAGGTTCCACCACCGATTCGAGGTGTTTAGCTTGTTGGTCGGGCATAAGCCTCCAAACACACGTCGGAGACCTCACGCACCCGGCTCACGCAGAGGCAATCACCTCACGGCAACTGTTAGCACTATCCATCGACCTACACGCGTAGTGCAACACGCCGGGAAGGTCTGAAACCCCCCATTTGCAATGCTACCCATCGACTGCTCACCCGATCCTAACATCGCACTTGTTGTACATGGGCATCAGCCTCCAAACACACGTCGGAGACCTCTCGCGCTCACCCACACAGAGGTGTCCGCAATCCATCTCATAACACCGGCACACAGTGCCGCTTTCCAATCCATAAACCAGCTGTGCCGAGCATCAAACCAAAGGAGCTATGCAAAGCATCCTTCTCACAATTCACAATCGTCCACACCTTCTCCGCAGGCTAATCGATTTATACACAGAGTCTTCTCCGGTTCGCAACATCACCAATCCAGACTACCAGTCAAGATGGGCTTCACACAACATGCCTATTCCGTACTACACCGTTCCGGATCTAGATGCAGACTCAACCGCTGGAATCGCTTACGCTTTCCACCTCTTGGTGGAGGATCCCATGAACATGCATAAAGTAGGACTTCACTTGTCCAAGAATGAGATCGTTACCCTTGACGATCGATTAGGAGCCATAGAAAACTGGCCGGTGGGAAAGCACCGCAATGGCCTTACCTCCAAAACGCTGGCCTCGGAACTCAAATCAGACTCTAACGCTCCCGCGGTGGCCGGATCTTCTCCTCTTCCTCCTCCTTGCTCTCCTCTTTCTCTTTGCTCTTGAGAGAGATAATGACTAAGTGAAGAATGATATCTTCACTCAATCCCGGAGATAAACCCAGCTGGGAAGACCTTGGACCATTAGATCAAGGATCAGGGAAACGAACGGCCACAAAGTGGCTGAAAAGTCTAATTTTTCGGCTGACACAGCCTGTGTGACACGCCCATGTACTGCAAGTGGTACACGAACCGACTTACCCAGACCAGAACACGGGCTGAGACACGCCCGTGTCAAGCCCCTGACACGCCTGTGTCAGTTGGTACACGCCCGTGTTGAGGGGCGTGTTCCTCACTCGACACAGGACCAACACTCCCGAGAAGCACACGGCTAAGGCACATGCCCGTGTCCTTGGCCGTGTGCCGAACACGCCCTGTGACACGCCCGTGTCACAGGCCGTGTTCCACACTCAACGCCACTCAACGCCACTCAACGCCACTCGGTTTCCAACCCGAGCAAGATACGCCCTGGATCACGCCCGTGTCCCAGGCCGTGTCGCCTGTGGACTTCATTTTTTTTCAGGCTCTCACGACACAGTCGAGTACCCATAGCTGGACACGCCCTGGGATACGCCCGTGTCTCAGGCCGTGTCACCCAGCCTGAACTCCAAATTGAAATTTGGGGTGTTACAAGAATATTAAGGGCTACGAGAGGGGGAGGGGGTGGAGCACAGGAAATAAGTGGTAAATCACAACTCGGGATCTGGTTGCGTGACACCACAATATAATTGCAAGCTCTGGAATTTCACAAAGCTAACAATGTCTTACAATGGCTGTCATCGCCACTTATTTATAATAAAGAGAGAGTCAGGGCACCCTGCGTGAACAACTATGATTGGACATTACGCATGGTGCTAGATTATCGCTAAATAAAGTTCAGAAAAATAAAAGAAAATATATAACAATAAGAAAGTGGGGCTTGGAACGCGCTCTTGGTCTCGGATTGCTGATCCGATCAACATTTCTTGCATGAGTACACAAGAAAGCCCCGTCGAGTGATGGTACAATCTCCACTATCGATCTTGCAGCTGATCTCCATTAATAAAATTATAAATGACAGTTAAAGGATGGAAGGTAGGTTAACCTATGTCAGAACTACTAACCTGATAAAGAAGAGAAAACATAGGGTAAATTGATAACATTGCTTATGATCACCAAAAAACTTATTAGCATATTTAATTAATTGTGTTATTTGTGAAAATATTCTCTCATTAGCATACTTTATGTTTTGTGTTATTAGTGAAGACATTGCCCTGCGCGCACCCCCCGAGTATAGAATTCAACAGGAATCGCACAAGGTAGATTGATAGAAACCTCTGGTAAAATACCCACCAGTACCCGTAACCCAGCAAAGAAAGTACATTACATAGTCCGTTTTAGGGATTGGCGACTTACCCATTCAGTGACTTTGGCACTGGACGTTATAAAAATGGGTACTATCGGGTCGGGTGAATTAGAGGATAGACAGACGTCTGTTGGCATTCCAGCCTTCCTTCTCATTTCAGGGCCTATCCGAAAGAGGATCATACCTCTTGGTCGTGAATAGGCAATGTAAATAGGCAATGTAAATGTTGTCATTTCAAGCCCTTATTTTCATTTTCATTTGCCAGTAAATAGGCAATGTAGCTAGTGTTACAACACCAAAAGTTCTGCCACTCCCCCCTCCTAATATGAGGACATATTCTATTCTTCTTTGGGTATAGAAAAGAACCGCATGTAACATCCAAAATATTAAATACCTTAGCCTCATGGTTTTTCAGATAAGAATACTACGTGTTTTCAGAGTAACCGGGTCAATCATGCCGCCGCGTCACGTGTATAAGCGCCGCTACACTAAAGTAAGAAATTCTATTCCTTTTGATTAGTCATACCACCTAGTTCAAATTATGTATTAGACATTGACATATAGGAATATGGTGACAACATGAAATTAAGTGCATCATACTTTATGTATAAATAAGTACAGTAAATCATAGCTGATTCACTATGTCATCATGAAAGGAATAATGTTAAGATGCAAGAAAAGCCTATACAATTTCTAATAAACATTATATATGGTCATGAAGGAACATGATAATATAAACAATGTTCATATTAGAATATGAGAAATTCTACTTTTTTTGTTAGACATATTATGTAGATAAATATATACAATCCAAATTATGCAATATATATGGGTACGAAGAAACTTGATAGATGTTAATATATGAAATCGTACCTTTAGAAAGGTGAAATTAGTAGACTATGAATATATTGTTTATCATCATATTACAAACAATTTATTTTAAGATATAAGAAACACTCTTAAGGAACTCCCCTATGCAAACAAGTAAGAAGAATTTAAGTACATGAAATAGAGGATCAAATAATTAGATATTTATGTAACAGAAAATCATGTTATGGAAGATTCATCACCTTAATACCAGTAACAACAAGACAAGACAGATTGTAAGGGTGATACAACAACAACAACACTCAAGCCTTTATACCACTATAGTAGGGTCGGCTATATGGATCATTTGTTGCCATTGTGCCCTATCTTTTGTCATAATCTCACTAATGCCTAAGTACACCATGTCTTTTCTTATAGTTTTATTCCAAGTATTTATTGATCTACCCCTCCCTCATTTAACATGCCTAGTAACTAAACTCTCACAGGTGCCTCTAATGGTCTCCTTTGTACGTGTCCAAACCATCTTAATCGAGCTTCTCGCATCTTCTCTGCAATTTGTGCTACTCTTGTCTTATCCCGGATACATTCATTCCTAATTTTATACATTCTTGTGTGTCTGAACATCCACCTTAGCATTCTCATCTCCGCAGCTCCCATTTTTTGCTCATGTACACAATTCACTGCCCAACACTCAGAACCATAAAGCATTGCGGGTCTAATTGCAGTACGGTAAAACTTGCCCTTAAGTTTTAATGGTACTTTACGATCACATAAGATCTCTGACGCACCTCTCCACTTCAACCAACCCGCTTGGATTCTGTGTCACATCTTTATCAATACCTCCGTCTTTTTGAACTATCAATCCAAGATATTTAAAACACTCATTACGGGAAATAACTTATTCACACAACTTAATAACAAAGTTTTGTCCTTCTTGCACTGCTAAATTTAAGCTCCATATACTGTCATTTCCCTGCTCAACCTAAAACCCTTTTTTTCTAAACTGTCTCGCCAAGATTCAAGTTTTGCATTTACACCCTCGCGCGTCTCATCAACCAAAACGATATCATCCGTAAACAATAAAAACCAAGGTATTGTTTGTTGGATATGTCTGGTGAGCTCATCTAAGATAAGGGTAAAGAGATAAGGGCTTAAAGCTGAACCTTGATGTAAGCCAACATTGATAGGAAATTTCTGTGTTAATCCTCCAGATGTCCTAACCCTTGTCACTGAATGTGTATACATATCTTTGATTATGTCAATATATGATACATTTACACATTTCTTTTCTAAGACTCTCCATAAGATCTCTCTTGGAACTCTATCATAAGCCTTCTCAAGATCGATGAACAACATATGCAAATCTTGTTTTCTTTCTCGATAGATTGTAAGGCTGATGAATTGCATAATTTAAGATGATGTATAATGTGAATGTTCCATTCAGAATAGTCTTGATGACCATTAATAAAAAGGTAAAAGATTAATGGAAAGCTAAACTTAAATTAGTGGCTTTAAGTGGGTGTTCTTCTCTTTGTTCATGTCAGGCACTAAAAGAAGATGATCAGGAGGCACGTACGAGATTTTCTCTCGTGATAGATAGTGACGCACTTTCTTACTCATAGGGCTTAGCAGCCATTATGAGTCTCATGTTGGGGAGTTGACCCCTCATTATTAGATTTGAATGTGTCTGTGACCATGAGACACTAATACATCTATGTTCGTTAGTAGAGACTCAAATTGTTAGAATATGCAAAAAATCTACACAACTAAAAATAAGAAGAAAATAGTTAATAAGTCTCCTTCACTTGAAATACGAAGTCCGGGCCTAGAACAATACACGTAAATAATTTCGAACTCAGAGTTGATTCAGAATAAGATTTAATCACAGAAAATATTTATATTTAATTGTACCTTCTTAGCAAAAAATGGGAGTTGCGGAGACAAGAATGCTTAGGTGGATGTGTGGACACAGCAGATTGGATAAAATTAGGAATGAACCTATCAGAGATAAGACAGGAGTAGCACCAATTGCAGAGAAGATGCGAGAAGTTCGACTAAGATGGTTTGGACACGTACAAAGGACACCATTAGAGGCACCTGTTAGGCGTTGTGAGAGTCTAGTCGCTAGGTATGTTAAACGAGGGAGGGGTAAACTAATAAAGACTTGGAATGAAACTATAAGGAAAGACATGATGTACTTAGGTATTAGTGAGATTATGAAAAAGAAAGGGCACAATGGCGACAAAGGATCCATATAGCTGACCCCACTATAGTGGGATAAAGGCTTGAGTGTTGTTGTTTGTACCTTCTTAGCAAAGTATGCATAGAACTGTATTGTATTTTTCTTAGTAAAGAGTATAATTTTAAAGTATGCATGTTTAATTCATTATGACCGGGCTTAAATGTAGTTAATATGTAGGTTGGGAGAGGGCAGGAGGATTTCTGACCGGGTCTTAAATGTGGGTGAAAGGGTAGTTAGGAGTGGTGGAGGTTTAATTTATGGAGTTATTTATGGGGCTAGTGGAAAGGGGGAAGTTTGGGAAGTTACTTCATACTTGGGTAATGAGGGTAGTTAATATGTAGTTTGTTGCTTATCGAGTAATATCTAGCTTGTACCTATTTCTCATTGTTCCATTATGATTACTTGTCCATTTTCTTATATGACCGAGTGATCGATACAGCCATGCTTGCCTTAATAATTACTTAGTATTGACAGTTCACTTTTTATAAGCTTTGTTTATGGGTTTATTTGATGGAAGAGTTGAATGCTTGATTTATGATTATCATATTAAGCACGTCAATGATTTGTCCCTCTTAAATTTTAAATCATCACCACAACTTATTTCTCCTTGCTGAGTCTGACTGTGCTGCATAGGGCTTATTCGAAACTCGAAAGTCGCTCGAAAATCGCTCGAATATTGAGCGGAATCGGAATCGATTAAAATTGATTCGACTCAATTTGAGTCGATTCAATTTGACTTGAATCTGATTTTGAGCCAACCCTGAATCACTCAGAATATGATTTGAATCAGCTCGAGTTGATTAAAAATATTACGTATTTATTAATTTTTTTTATTTTAAAATTAAAAATACTAAAATTCAAACCAAAATAAAACGAGTGATGGTTTTAAGTATTTCATTTGGTAAATTTAGAGGTTACCCAATTTAATTTTTAGCCAACTAGAAATAAAGAGAAAAATTGCTCAATTTTGAACCGGCGCGATTCGATTTCGAGCCGACTCGGAATCGAGCCATTTCGAGTCGAGTCGATTCGACTCAAAATCGATTTCGATTTTGAGCCGAGTTCGATTCGAAAATTTTGATTTCGAGCCGAGCCCAAATCGCACTAACTCGACTCGATATCAACCCTAGCGCTGCATCATTCAAAATTCATATTTTGAATTATAGGTGCCAACCAAGTATCCTAATTTTGAATTCTAGGTTCCATATTACAAGATCCAGGAACAAAAATAAAATCAACGTTTTGAACATTTGACGGGTAAGTAGAGTAAGTTAGTGGACAGGCAAAGAAGAGAGAACGATAAGGGTTGTGGTTGGGTGAAGGTTATCTGTGTAGTTTAAGCTTAGAACTTGGGAAGCACTCAACAAGAACGAAACCAGCCACCATGGAACTGCAAAACCTACTCCTTCAACCAAACACAAGCCTTATTGAGTCCTAAAACCAGCCACCATCTTTGGATGAAAACTCCACTACATCCCTTAATAGTCCGCAATAACCTAGTTCTCTCCTCCTAGTCAGTGCTTGGAATAGACTAGATTTCTTTTTCTTATCGGGTAATCTCTAGCTTGTACCTATTTCTCACTGCTCGATTACGATTACGTGTCCATATGCTTATGATTGAGTAATTGCTACGACCATGCTTGTCTAATAATAGCTTAGTATTTATAGCCCTCTTTTTAAAAGTTGTGTTTATGAGTTTATTTTATAGAAGAGTGCAATGCTTAATTTATTAACATATTAAGCACATCAATGATTTGTCCCTCTTAAATTAAAAATCATCATAAGAACGTGTTTCTCCTTGTTGTGTCTGACTGCACCACTTAATTCAAAATTCATATTTTGAAATCTAGGTTCCTACCAAGTACACTAATTTTGAATTATTTGTTCCATATTACAACATCCAGGAACAAAATAAAATCAATAATTTGGAAAAATACAATAAAGAGGAGAAACTACACGGATTTGAAGAGTAAATGAACGAAAATTGTTCAAATTTATCATGTAGTTTAGGTTTAAATTTTGGGAAAGCACTCAAGAAGAATGAATGCAAATAACAAGTCATAAAGGTTATCCAAAGAGTTGGGTGAGACTATTGATGATAATAATAGGTATTACAACTACAAAAATTATATTCAAATATAACAAAAAAGTTTTCATAATCATTGAGGAGCATTTGTAACATTCAGATTTTTTTCAGCGATAAGTAGCACACAAAAAGTAAGAGAAGTCTAGCACCCTTGATTTGATCACTAATATGCTAGATGAAATGCATAAATAATTATAGTAAACATTAAAGCAAGAAGAACAAAGCATAAAATACATTTAACTTGAACACCAAAGAATAACAATTTTTAGTTGATGTCATGAGTATCTAACAAAATATTACAGTGCGGATACTGGAATTGTTGGATTTGGCTTTAAGAGTTTCAACATCAAGTTCCAAATGTTGCTTCCAATTCAAAAGTTGGGCTTCGTCCTGCAAACATTTTTTTTTCTTTTCAACTGTTATGAACAACTTCCGTAGGTAAGAAGGAAAAAGATGTTGAGATGGGTATATCACACCTGCGGAAGCTGAATGGAAATTTTATTTGGAAAGAGCCTAGCCAATTGCTTCATTGTCTTGGGCAATTCTTTACTTCTTTCATGCATCTTACTGAGATTGTCCTGTAGGATGAGGGCATACTCATAAATTAATATCTACAAAGGCTTACACCTTAATGGGATTAGCAGACATTCTAAAGATATTTTACACAAGGAAAAATAAGGACTAATTACAAAACTTCAATGGGTATCACTTCCCCTCTCCATATAAAAATAATCAGTTCCTGATAAAATAGTTATAAGACATTCAAGAAAAACTAAGACCATTGTTAATCCTTTCTAACCTGAATGTACAATCCCTGCATCTATAATATTGTCAATTTTTTAAATCTAAGGCTCTGTTTGGCAAATCGGTGTCGTTTTAAAAGGGAGAAGTTCAAAAAGGAGATGCTAAACTGTATTTTAAAAACTGTGATTTTAAAACTGAGGTTTTGTTTGGGTAATCTCCGTTTCGGTGACGGTTTAAATTATTTTCAAAATTATCTTCACATTAATTTTATTTATTTCGGACCAATTTTTTCTGAATTTTTAAAAACAAAATTAGGTATTTTATCTGTGATTTTTTTTACAAATTTATGGATATAATTATATTTTTTATAGGTGTTAAATTGATTAAATAAAATTAAATTAAATTAAAAAAATATCCCAAACGACCGTTTTGAAAGGGTGAATGGAGGTCTCCCTGACCTTTTCAAAACAGAGGAAAAAGTAGGTTTTAAACCGGCTTTTTTAAAATGACAACATTTTAGTTGTTTCCAAACAACTTTCCTCCGGTCCGTTTAGAACGGAATGGAGTCAAAACGGGCTCCCAAACATAGCCTAAATCAAATTCACATTAACTTTATGGAACTAGGATCCTCTTTATTTCGAGCAAATGGATACTATTTATTTCACAATTCAGATATGTTCTTCCTTCATCCAATAGGTTTAAGTAATCTGATACTTTTTTTTATTTTCTATATAGACAATATTTTGCGCTCTTAGATAAATAAGAATCAATCCGGACTGTGAAATGGACCCCTCCATTTGGTCTCATATGAAGAGGATCTCCATCCAGCTTTATAACCCACATATGCACTCAAGTAACATCCACGAATCACCCCAGCACTTACACCAGAAATCAATATGGAACTGCAACAAATTTGATCAGACCAAAGCAATTAGTGCTAAACAATAGGATACTACTCCAGCAGATAGAGCAAAGCACATCATCTTTAATTATAAATCAGACGGAATAACACTTCTCGTTAACATCAGCTTAAAAAAAAATAATTTTTTTGTATATGAAGAATACAGAAAGCGATGCTAGGTAAAGGGTCCAAATTACGCACTAACCATTCAAAAACAATACCAATTTTGTATCTATAAGGAGTTACTAAAAATACCTATATTGGAACATTCAAAAGTATAATACATATACTTTATGTATCTATTAAAAATACTCATTTATACGTCTCATTTCTAATAAGTCGTGAATGAATTTAAATTAAATATAAAATTGATCGTCTAAATTTTAATTGCAAAATACATATTTTATTACCCTCGCACATTTGCCGGAGGAGCCACCACTCGCCGGGACCACCGAAACGCGCATTTGGAAACCGCCAAATTATTTCTTGCAATTAATTAATTGATTAATATTAATTAGATTAATTAATATAATTAAATGAATATGTATTTTATGTTCCCCCTCCCTCATCTATATAAGGGGAAGTGGTTTGTGTTGAGGACATCTTGGATGTATTAGGGTTTTGGGCTCTCTTTGGAGAGAAGGATCATTAAAGGACCCAGCCTCCTTGGTCTTGGCCAGAGTTCGCTCCGAATTGTATCTATGTTATTTCCCATTAATGCAATCTTGTTCGCTTTTGGATCGTGCAACAATCTTGTTCGCTTTTGGATCGTGCAACAATCTTGTTCGTAACAATGGTCTAACTTGCCGCCCCCGTCCGCTCGTTCCAAGCCGTCAGGGATTGAGCCACGATGGACAACCAGCCTCAATGCCATCTTTGAGTGTGTGTGCCTCAATCGGCAAACCGATATACTCGTCGACATCCTCACCATGACGCATCGCCTCCGGATAGTTGTCAAGGCACGCGCCTAGGCGCCCCTGAGGCGCCGGGCGCAGCCCGCCGCGCCTCATCACAGCTGAGGCGGGCGATGTGCCACAGGCGCGCCTAGGCGCGCGCCTTACAGGCTCCCAGGCGCGCCCGGGCCCTTCAAGGTTTTATTTTTATTTTTTTTGATATGGGCAAAAACATGATCTTAGACGCACCCGAGGCACCCCTAGGGAGCACCGAGCGCCCAATTCGCTGAAATTGAGCAAATTGGGCTCCCATTCGCTGAAAATCAGCTAATTGGGCTCCCAATTCCCTGAAATTCAACGAATTCGCTCAATTTCAGCCAATTGAGCGCCCAATTCGCTCAATTTCAGTGAATTGGGCGCCCAATTAGCTCAATTTCCTTTTTCCCCAATTTTTGCGCCTCACGTGCCTCAGGCGCGCGCCTGCGCCTTGCGCCTAGGCTCCAGGGGCCCTTTGCGCCTCGGTGCGCCTTGCGCCTTTGATAACTTAGGGGCCCTCCACGCCAAGCTCGATCAACTCGACAAGCTCGATCGAATCCCTCCAACGGTACTTTCTATTCTTTCGTTTCCTGCACCATCACCGGCCCTATAGCAATTGCACACTCCCTGCCAACAACTTTTCTTTTCCCCCACTACAAGTCAAACCCCTCCAGATCACTTTAATAATTATCTATCATTTTTCTCCTTCCAAACACCTGCCACCTGGTTCCTTCTTATAAATTTTGGCCGCCCCCCTCCTTTTTCGATTGTTACGAACAAGATTGTTGTACGATCCGAAAACAAGCAAGATTGCATTAATGGGAAATAGCACAGATACAATCCAGAGCGAACTCTAGTCAAGACCAAGGAGGTTGGGTCCTCCAATGATCCTTCTCTCCAAATAGAGCCCAAAACCCTAATACATCCAAGAGGTCCTCAACACAAACCACTCCCCTTTATATAGATAAGAGAAGGGAAACATAAATTGAAAATTCGTTTAATTAATTAAATAATCTAATAATTATTAATCAATTAATTAATTGTAAGAAATAATTATGGCGGTTTCCAACTGCGCGTTTCGGTGGTCTCAGCAAGGGGTGGCTCCTCCGGCAAATGTGCGAGGGTAACATATTTTCAATCCAACTTCTAAAGGAAAATGTCTCATACAAGTAATCAAATTTTAATTAATCTATACTTATCGTTCAGGATTCAAAAAGAAAAATGGATAATACAAGTATCCTATGAAGCACCAACACTCTGAATGCCCGGAGTGTCGGTGTCGAATTCTCCAACACGCGTTTGACACACCGACACGCTCGGACACGCGTGTCGGAAGGCCGACACGTTTGGGTCACGCGGGACTCGCGTTTCCCGCTTAATTGGACACGCGAGTCCCGCGTGAGCCTGTTCTTTATTAAAATAACCCGCATCTTCCCCATTTTCTCCCGTAAGACAGTCTTCCTCCCGCGATATCTAGGGCATTGACGTTCGGCGTGGTCGCTTCTTGATCGACCTCTGCGTGGCTCGCCTTCCTCTGAGTGCTCGCGCTTCTTTGAGGTAATGTATCGGCGTTCGCCGCTTCATGCTTCCTCTTCGTGTTAGCTTCTCGATTCTCCATTAAAAACCGATCTCTTGATTCTTCCCATTTCTACAACGACGACGACAACAGACCTTGGGGAGCTTGATCTCAACGAAAACGTCTGGATATCTCTTCTTGATCGACCTTCCCCCCTCTCGGGTTCCCGATTCTCCATTTTTGTGAGGTAATTATTAGTAACACCCGGATCTCTCTTAGTAGAACATTTCTGTAAGTTCTAAGTTCTAACTCCTCGCCTGTTTTAACTTTCTTAGTTGCTTGAAATATCTCATTCATTTGTAATCTCCATTACAACCTCCAGCATTCTCCAATATTCACATATGTTTTTGATATACATGTGAACTTGAATTCAATTTAATTTCATCTCTATTTATATTCTTGATAACTTTAGAGAGGTTCTTCATCCAAGTGTTGGCAAATGGCAACTTGGCATGCATTTCACTGTTTGTATACATTTTCAACACATGGACAGTCCCGTCCACTAACACTTGCATTGCATGCTAACTTATGTAGTCCCGTCCAGCCCTCCAACTCCTCTCCAAAAATCCTTGTTTGTATTAATCACTAACACTTGCATTGCATGCTAACTTATGAAGCTATGTTCTTTTGGTTTTCTTTAAAGGTGCTATGTATTGTTTTCTTTTGGTAAGAACGCCTAAATTTTTTTGTAGAATGTCTTCAAGCAAGGGTGGTAATAGTGGTTCACAAGAGCCTATATCTGTTGAGGATTGTGAAAGTAGCGAACAGGCTAGAAAAAACAAGCCAGAAATTTGAATAATTGAAAGTTTTATTATCCAAAGAGTTATCATTTACAATGGTATGACCTCCCTTTTATAGAATGAAGGAGAGAGGAGAGTGTACAAATAAACAATGTGGGACTAAAAAATTACAGAGCGGTGCGGCTAGAAACAAAGAGACCGATCAGGCCGCGCGGTTAGACAAATGGGCTAACCGCTCGGCAACATCAGAAGGAAGAGAACAAGTCGTTGTAGGAGAGTAACCGCCAGACCGCTCGGTCTCATACTCCAACATAACCGCCAGACTTAGGCCGCTAGACCGCTCGGTCTCATACTTCAACACTCCCCCTCAAGCTGGAGCATAGATATCAATCATGCCCAGCTTGTCACAAATGTGGAAGAAGGAAGTAGAAACCGGCTTGGTGAAGATATCCGCCAACTCTTTGTCGGAGGTGACGAACGGAGTACAAATCTGTTTCTTCAAGACCTCTTCCCGAATGAAATGGCAGTCAACTTCTATATGTTTCGTTCTCTCATGAAAGACCGGATTTTTGGATATGTATATAGCGGCCTTGTTGTCACAGAACATAGGAATAGGATAGTCGTAGACCTCTCCTAAGTCAAGCATGAGAGCACGTAACCATTTTAACTCACAGGTGGTTGACGTCATACTCCGATATTCGGCTTCTGCACTGGATCTGGAGACAACAGACTGTTTCTTGCTCTTCCAGCTCACAAGATTTCCACCAACAAATGTGCAAAAGTCTGATGTAGATTTGCGGTCACTTTTATCATCCGCATAGCTTGAATCTGAGTAGGCTTCAACCCTCAGATGACCATTCTTCTGAAAGAGTGGCCCTTTTCCTGGTGTTGCTTTGACATACTCTAATATCCTCAAGGCAGACTGAAGATAGCATTCCCTAGGAGCTTGCATGAACTGACTAACCTTGCCTACAGCATAGGAGATGTCGGATCTGGTCACCGTGAGATAAATGAGTTTGCCCACCAGACGTTTGTACCTCGTGACATCGGATAGAAGAGGCGAGTCATCTGTCCATGTTCTGTCTTCTCCAGTAGCCATGGGACACCGGGCCGGTTTAGCACCAGTCAATCATGCCTCTTGTAGAAGATCAAGAGCATACTTCCGTTGGGAGAGAACCAACGAGTCGGGATTCCGAGATATTTCTATCCCTAAAAAGTATTTCGGGAAGCTCATATTCTTCGTGACCAGGTGTTGACGGAGGTGTTTCTTTGTCAAGTCCACCCCAGCCTGGCCATCGCCAGTAAGAAGAATATCATCCACATATACAGCCAAAACCACCAGTCCCGAGACGGTTTTGCGAATAAACAAGGAGTGATCGGCCGAACTCATTGCAAAGCCGATGGCAGCAACAATGTCACTGAACTTGTCGAACCACGCCCGAGGGCTCTGTTTTAGGCCATAGATGGTCTTCTTCAACCGGCATACTCGTGTCTCCCCCTGAGCAACATACCCAGGAGGTTGCTCCATGTAGACGTCCTCTTGAAGATCCCCATAGAGAAAGGCATTCTTGACATCAAGTTGTGAAATAGCCCAATCCCTGTTGACGGTCACAGAGAGAAGAACCCGGATGGTGCTGAGGTGAGTGACCGGAGAGAAGGTATCAAAGTAATCAACCTCATAAGTCTGAGTAAAGCCTTTGGCCACCAGCCGGGCCTTGTAGCGATCCACAGTGTCGTCTGCGCGAAACTTCACAACAAACACCTAGCGACAGCCAACTACATCAGTACCCACTGGTGGAGGAACAAGGGTCCAGGTTCCCCTTTCACTAAGAGTGGCAATCTCCTCATCCATAGCAAATTTTAAATGAGGAATAGCAAGAGCCTCCTGATAGGTTCGGGGAGTGGCAGTAGCCGAAATAGCCAAAGCAAAACACCTGCGAGAAGGAGTAAGCCGATCATAGGAAACAACCGTCGCAAGCGGGTGTTGGGTACACGCTCACACCCCTTTGCGAAGAGCAATGGGAAGATCCAGGTCAACGCGTGCCTCAGTGACCGAAGCATCCGTGGCGGAGAAGGCTGGCCCGGGACTAGAGAGAGACGGCTGCGGAGAAGAGGGAGAAGGGGGAGGGGATAGAATGGAGAGAGGAGAAGACGGAGGAGATGATGTAGGAGGAGAGACGTCGATAGGCGTGGAAGATATAGAGGGAGACGGTGGAGAATCAGAGACATCAGGGGGAAGAGGGGATTCAGGAGAGAAGTCAAACGCATTCTATAAGGTCACGTCCGCGGAGACAAACTGCTTGCGCAGAACGGGGTCAAAGCAACAATAGCCTTTCTGAGTGGTAGAGTAACCCAGAAAGACACACTTGGTGGAACGGGGGAAAAGCTTGTCACGGGTAGCGGAAGAAGCGTGCACAAAAGTCGTGCACCCAAAGATACGGAGAGGGAGAGGAAATGGTTCCTTGCCCGAGTAGAGAATGGAGAAGGGGGTCTTGTCGTGGAGAACCGTAGAGGGAATGTGATTGATGAGATAGCAGGCGAGGAGAACAGCATAGCCCCAGTAGGAGCGAGGCACCTGCATCTGCGTCATGAGAGTGCGAGCGACATCGAGGAGGTGACGGTTTTTACGCTCCGCCACCCCATTTTGCTGGGAGGTGTAAACACAACTGGTCTGATGAACAAGACCATGTTTCATACAAAAAGTGGAAAACTCATGACTAAGATATTCCTTAGTATTATCAGAGCGAAAGACTTTAATAGAAATATCAAACTGAGTTTTAACCATATAATAAAAGGATTGTCATACAGAAAAGAGTTCAGAGCGATCTTTTAACAGATACACTCAGGTACATCTAGAGAAATCACCAATAAACGTTACAAAGTAAGAACTACCCCGACCAACGGTGAGGGTAGGAGCAGGACCCCAGACATCAGAATGAATGAGATCAAACGGGAGAGAAGAGTCACGGCCTTGCTTCGGCGGGAAGGAGGAGCGGTGATGTTTGCCAAGCTGACACGCATCACAGTTGAGCGAAGGACTGGTCTGAGGTAAGTGGGGCAGAAGCTGACGAAGAATCCGAGGAGGAGAATGTCCAAGGCGAAAATGTCATTGAAGAAGATCCGTAGAAGATGAGGAGAAAGCGGACAGAGCAGAAACGTTGTCGAGGAAGTAGAGGCCGCCGCTCTCAGTCCCAGTAACAATCGTCTGTCGGGTTCTCGGATCCTGGAATGAACAAGAAGTCGGAGTGAATAAGACAGATCACTGAATTTGCTTGCATAAAGTAGTAACGGATAATAAATTGCAAGGGAACTTCGGGACATAGAGGGTGTCCGCCAAGCGAAGCGACGGAGTGACTTGAACCACGTCCGTCCCATGAACCGGGGAAGGTGAACCATCCGCAATAAGGACCGGGGCAACCGATCATGCATTTCTAAAAGAGAGAAACATTGAGGATCGTCGGTCATGTGATTTGTAGCACTAGAGTCAATCAGTCATTTACCTTGGGTAACGACGTGGGCACTACCTGAAGTCGTGGCCACAGAGGCAGACGACCGAGAGGAGGCGGAGGTGGAGGAAGATGCATCACCAGAGGGGCGAAGATGAGGATGTTTCTGCCAGCAGCGGTCAGAATGGTCGGTACGACCACAGTGAGAGCAGAGGAACCTGGACGAACTGCGCCCGCCTGACTGGCTGCGGCCACTAGTGCCACCCCGCTGAGCCTGGTGACTGGTGAGCATAGGAGTCCTGTGGAGGAGGGGAGGACAACAGAGGACGCTGGAGCAGCGAAGTAACAGCGGTGATGCGAGCCGCGGTGGCATCCAAAGTGGGAGATTCCGCCTCGCCCAAGATCTGTTGGCGGATCATATCAAAGGACTCGGGAAGCCGCAGAAGATAGCAAACAACCAGGAGCTCCTGGAAGTGCTTGTGCTGCTCGGCCAAGTCCGCGGAGAAGGGGCGATTCTGTAGGATCTCGGCGCCAAGAGCCTGAACCTGCTGATAAGCCGCAGCAGGAGACATGGAAGGGCGGGCGAAGAGGTCTGCATAGAGAGTATAAATGCGGGGCGTCTGGGCCCCCTTCGAGTAGAGAACAGCGAGGTGAAGCCATGTGGCCTTGACCATCTCATCATGGCGGATGACGAGAAGGCATTCAACAGAAAGGCTGTTGGCCAGCCAAGTGCGGACAAGCGCATCACTCGCATCCCAGTCATCAAATTGAGCAGACTCGAGAGGAGGAGGGTCATCGGTGAGGTGATGACATTTGCGCTGAGAACGGAGAAGAAAGGTGAAAGAAACGCTCCAAGCTGGATAGTTGGAACCAACTAGTTTAGAAACCGTGTCAAGATTTCTAGAAGGAGTAGGAGAAGGATGAGCCACGGGAGTGGTGGAGGTAGAGATGACGGGGGTGGAGATATTGGAATTGTCCATAGAGAAGAAGGAAACAAAGGAAACCGCGCGAGTTGAAGAGAAGTCGCGCGGATAGAAATAAAGATAAGTCGCGCGAACAAGGAGTCCGCGACAAGAGGAAGAGACCGCAGCGGAAAAGAAGGAAACCGCAGCGGGCTAAAGAGAAGAAGCTGCAACAGTCACGGTGTCAGCACACCAGCGGCAAGAAGGGTCACGACCAGGAAACAGAAAAAAGTACAAGGACAGAGGTCGCGCGAACTGGGAAGTTCGCTAGAAAAGGGGAGATCGCTCGAACAGGAAGGAGTTCGGGCAAACAGAGAAGAAGTCGCGCGAACACACAGGGTTCGAGCGAACAAGAGAAAGAGCGGAAGGAAAGCAGAGAGTCCGCGAAAACAGGTTGCAGAAAAGAGGGAAAGAAGTCGCGCAAACAGGGCAGCGACAAGGTAAAGAAGTCGCGTGGATAGACAGGTATCCGGGCGAACAGAGAACGAAGCCGCGCGGACAGAAGAACCTAAGGAATCAGGTAGAATCGATTGTAGCCTCTGATACCATGTGAAAGTAGCGAACAGACTAGAAAAAACAAGCCAGAAATTTAAATAATTGAAAGTTTTATTATCCAAAAAGTTATCATTTACAATGGTATGACCTCCCTCTTATAGAATGGAGGAGAGAGGAGAGTGTACAAAAAAACAATGTTGGACTAAAAAGTTACAGAGCGGTGTGGCTAGAAACAAAGAGACCGATCAGGCCGCGCGGTTAGACAAATGGGCTAACCGCTCGGCAACACCAGAAGGAAGAGAACAAGTCGTTGTAGGAGAGTAACCGCCAGACTTAGACCGCCAGACCGCTCGGTCTCATACTCCAACATAACCGCTAGACTTAGACCGCTCGGTCTCATACTTCAACAATGATGATCCAAATAAACCATTATGGAGGTTTGACACCAAGCTAGCTACTCATGGTGAGTCGGGAGACAATTTGTCTTGGAAGTGTAATTTTTGTGAAAAAAGTTGTATAAGTTCATATACAAGAATGAGAACACATTTGTTAATACTTAGTGGAAAAGGAATTGAAAAATGTGCCAAAGTAGAAAAGAGTGATCTCATCGAGATAGAAAATTTAGAAAAAGAGTTGAATGCTAGAATTGCAAGTCTTGCTCCTAGAAAAGTTCTTTTGCCCCCTCCTAGCATTTCAAGTATTTTACAATTTCAAGTAATAGTATTGTCAAGTATTAGTATTATGGAGTTGAATGTTTTGTTCATTTCTTGTCTATTTATTAGTATTTTACAATTTCTATAATTATAAAAAATGAATTTAACAAACGTGTTCGAACGTTTCGAATATTATTAGCTTAAGAGAATGGACGAGTCGTGTGTCGTGTCATGTCATGTCATTTGTCGGTGTCGGTGCAACATAACATGTATCAATGTCCATTTAACACCTTTCTAGTATTAAACTAAGCCAACAACAACACTTGAGCCTTTATCACACTATAGTGGGACCGGCTATACGAATCCTTTGTCTCCATTGTGACCTATCTTTAGTTATAATCTCATTAATGCCTAAGTACATCATGTCTTTCCTTATAGTTTCATTCCAAGTATTTATTGGTCTACCTAGGCGTGCACGTTAAGACCGGTCCGGTTGGGACCGGACCGGTCGGGACCGGATAGGGACCGGTCCCAGTTAGGACCGGTCCGGTCCCGGACTGGTCCAGAGGTCCTTGGTGGTCCCCTATTTTAGGGTAAAAACTGGTCCCGGACCGGGACCGGTAAAAGACCGGTCTTAGACCGGTCTTTTAGCGGTCCCGGTCCGGGACCGGTTTCGGGACCGGTCAGGACCGGAAAGAGCCTAACGGCTCTTTTATAAAAGAGTCGAACGACTCTTTTATAAAAGAGCCGTTAACGGCTATTTTATAAAATAGCGGAACGGCTATTTTATAAAATAGCTGAACGGCTATTTTATAAAATAGCCGTTACCAGCTCTTTTATGTCGTTCGGCTCTTTTATAAAAGAGCTGTTCGACTCTTTTATAAAAGAGCCGAACGGCTCTTTTTTAAACTTATAAAATTATTTTTTTATTAATAAAAATTGTTTTTTTTTTAAAAAAATAATTCTTATAAATCCCCCTCCCCCTCTCTCCCTCATTTTCCTCTTTTAATCTCTATCTTTCACTATTTCTCTCACTCTCTCTCACTCGTATTCGTATTAACTATTAAATGGCTTCCTCCTCCTCCATGTCGGCGTCCTCCTCAGCGTCCGTCGATCATGAGATCGTTGAGCACCGGCATAAAGCGGCGGTCTGGGATAACTTCGATAAAGTGCGGGTCGGCGGCGAAATTAAGGCGAAGTGCAAACTTTGCGCGAAGCTTATGGCCGCTAACAGTAGCAACACAACGCTCGCCCGACACAACAAATCGTGTCTTTCCAAACAAGCCCCGTCGGAGGCCAACCAAGCTCAAATTTCGACGACCGGGCACATTTAGACGTATGACCAAGCTCGGCAACGGGAGCGACAGATGGAGAATGTCATCAAAAGCGGACTTTCGTTCAACCGCTACGACAACGACGAGATGACGTCTTACATACATGAAGCACTCCAACCAAAATAACAACAGGTAAGTCGTACTACAACTCGACGTGATGCTTTACAAGCTTACCTGCAATCGAAATTATATTTACAAAATTATTTTGAAACATTCGACGGTCGAGTTAGTTTAACGAGCGACGTTTGGACTAGCGGTTTAGTTGACGGACTTTCTTATATTTGCATAACTTGTCACTGGGTCGATCCCGATAGTTGGGAATTAAATAAACGTATAATTTGTTTTGAAGGTTTTGAATATCCGCACACCGATAAAGCAATTTATCATGTGATTATTAAGTGTATTAGAGATTTTAAAATAAAAGATAAAATTTTAAGTATTTCGTTTGATAACGCCTCGAATAATAATAAGGCTATTAAATATTTGATTAATGATCTGGAACCTATGCTAGATGGTATTTTTTTTCATACACGTTGTGTATGTCACGTTCTTAATTTAATTGTGCAAGATAGTTTAACTTTTATGAAAAATTATGTTATTAAAATACGTACTATGTTACGAGTTATTTATAGTTCAAAACGACGAAAACAAGATTTTAAAAAATTTGTTATAACACAGGGTAAAAAAATTTTGGGTCCATCGTATGATATGCCGGTACGATGGAATTCCACGTACAAAATGTTAAAACGGGCTTTGTCACAAAAATCGTTATTGATATTATTGAAGGAGCTCAAAAGCTTGTGTGTATATCTTTTGTAGTAAATACAAAGAGAGAATACAAATATATAGGAGGAAGAAGAGAGAAGAAAATCCTATACAAAGTGTGGGACTAAAGGAGGAGAGAAGATAAAACAATAGAAAAGGGCCCAATAATGGGCCTTTACATGGGCTATTTTAACACTCCCCCGCAAGCTGGAGCGTACAAATCGTATGCGCCAAGCTTGGACAAGCATTGGTAGAAGAGAGCCTTGGAGAGAGCCTTCGTGAGGACATCCGCAACTTGTTCTGATCCTGGGACATGCTTTAGGTCAAGCTTCTTCATCTGAACCTTTTCCCGAATGAAGTGACAATCGACCTCAATATGCTTCGTTCTTTCGTGAAAGACCGGGTTCTTGGCGATGTGTATGGCAGCTTGACTGTCACAAAGGAGAAGAGCCGGTGAAGGTAATTTTACGCCCAGATCAGAAAGGAGGCTTTCGAGCCATGTCAATTCTGATACCACCGATGCCATTGCCCGATATTCTGCCTCGGCTGAAGATCGAGCAACAACTGCTTGTTTCTTACTTCGCCAAGTAACAAGATGCCCTCCAAGGTAAGTGTAAAATCCACTAGTAGATCGCCGGTCATCGAGAGAGCCAGCATAGTCAGCATCTGAGTATGCCACCAGAGTTGGAGCAGAAGAGGAGGTCCTGTATACAAGTCCCTGACCAGGAGCAGTTTTAAGGTACCTGAGAATTCGTTCTACTGCTTGAAGATGAGATTTTCGAGGAGAGTGCATGTATCTGCTGACAAGACCAACAGCAAAAGAAATATCCGGCCTGGTAACCGTGAGGTATATCAGTTTTCCAACCAGACGTCGATAATATTCAGGATTTGAGAGAAGCAGATCCGAGTCAGATGCCTGGGCACACAGTTTGTGGTTCACATCCATAGGAGTATCACATGGCTTGCAGACGGATTGACCCGCATCATGAAGAAGGTCAAGACAATATTTCCGTTGAGAGAGAGTGAGCCCATCCGGCCTTCTGGCAATCTCCAGACCCAAGAAATAGCGAAGAGGTCCCAAATCCTTTGTCTGAAAAACTGAGTTTAGATGAACTTTGACTGCCTGTATCCCTTGAGTATCGTCCCCAGTAATAATAATATTGTCGACGTAAACTAAGAGAATGACCGTTCCTGTTGGTTGATGACGAGTAAAGAGAGAGAAATCAGCGGAGCTCCGGGTAAAGCCAATCTCACGGAGGACTTTGCTGAATTTTTCAAACCATGCCCGTGGAGATTGTTTGAGACCATATAGAGCCTTTTTAAGATGGCAGACCAGAGACTCCCCCGTGGTCTCAAACCCGGGTGGTTGCTGCATGTAGACAGTTTCCTGGAGATCCCCATTCAAGAAAGCATTCTTGATTTCGAGCTGAAAGAGAGGCCATTGACGATGAACAGCAACAGATATGAGGACACGAACACTATTGAGCTTTGCGACCGGAGAGAACGTTTCCTCATAATCCAGACCCTCTTGTTGAGTGAAACCGCGAGCGACAAAGCGGGCCTTCAGACGGTCAATGGTCCCATCGGCAGTATGTTTGATGACAAAGACTCACTTACACCCAACGGGTTTCTGACCGGAGGGAAGGGGAACAACGGACCATGTCTGGTTAGACCAGAGGGCAGACATTTCTTCCTCCATGGCGGCTCGCCATCCTGGATGCTGAAGCGCCTCCTGCACAGAATTAGGAATAGCAACCGAGGAGAGAGAAGTAGCCAAGGTGTGTAAAGAGGGAGAGAGGCGGTGAAGAGAAATGTAGTTGTCCAGGGGATAAGCAGTGGAAGGCGATACCTGATCTTGGGGACGCAGAGGATCCATGGTAGAGACTGACGGCAGAGGGGCAACGGAAGTGGGAGAGCGACGAGTGTAGACGCGGATAACAGGTGGTTTGGAGGGAATGACAGGCGGATCAGAGGGAACCGACAGAGGTGGTATAGTGGCGGGAATGACCGGGCGGGGAATGGACAGAGGAGGAGGTGAGGGTGGTAGATGGTCGGGTATGGGAGCAGGAAAGAACGGTTGATCCTCGCGAAAAGTGACATCAGCGGAAACGGAGAGCTTGCGTGTAGCAGGGGAATAACACATGTACCCCTTTTGGGTGCGGGAATATCCAACAAAGATATGCTTAGCCGCTCGGGGATCCAATTTATCCACGGAAGGCCCCAAACGGTGAACGTAGCAGAGGCTCCCAAAAACGCGAGGTGGGAGAGGAAAAACCGGAGTGGAGGGAAAGAGTATGCTAAAAGGAGTAGCATAGTTGAGAATAGAGGAAGGGAGACGGTTAATGAGAAAACATGCGGTCGAAACCGCAAAATTCCAATAGGGTTTAGGGACATGCATTTGAAGCATGAGAGAGCGGGCAACATCGAGTAAGTGGTGATTCTTGCGTTCTGCAACACCGTTTTGTTGTGGCGTGTAAGCGCAAGAAGTTTGATGGAGAATCCCGAACTCAAAACATAGAGCAGTAAATTCGTGACTAGTATACTCACGAGCATTGTCAGTTCGGAGGGTTTTGATGGTCGTGTGGAATTGCGTACGGGTTTCGAGGACAAATGCCCGGAAGATACGTGGAAGCTCAGAGCGTTCACGGAGTAAGTAGAGCCACGTTGTTCGAGAGTGATCATCGATAAATATGATAAAATACCTGAACCCAAAAATACTAGGAGTTTTAAAAGGTCCCCAAATATCCGAATGTACTAAAGCAAAAGGAGCAGCGCTCCGAGTACAATGTGAAGAGAAGGAGGAGCGAGTCTGCTTGCCGAGGATACAAGAGTCACACTGAAAGGGAGTAAAAGAAACATCGGGGAGAGCCCGCTGGAGGACTGGCAGAGGAGCATGCCCAAGTCGACGATGCCAATCAGTGGAAGAGACGGAAGAGAGCATGGTGGGAGAATCATCGAGAAGGTAGAGCCCATTCCGCAGCCGGCCTTTACCAATGGTAGTCTGCGTCCGCTGATCCTGTATAGCAAAAGAAGAGGAAGTGAATGTCACTGTACAATCCAAATCATGAGTAAGCCGTGCCACAGAAAGTAGATTAAACGGGGAGCTCGGGACATGCAGAGCCGAGCGAAGAGAGATGGAGGAGGTGAGAGGAAGATCTGCCGAGCCGGAGACGGGAACAGTGGCCCCATTGGCCACAGTAATAGAGGATGGATACAGGGAATGCAGGTACTGGGCAGGCCGATGTGGAGTGATGTGATGAGTTGCGCCAGAGTCCACAATCCAGCCCAAGTCAGTGGAGAGACAAGCAGTACCTGTGTGCGAGACGGAAGCAAGGGGGGCAGATGGTGGGTTGAGCAAACCCTGTAGATGTTGGAGCTGAAGACGGATAGCGTCAAGATCAAGAGGACCGGCGGCGACAGCAATAGAAGCCGTTGGGCGAGGAGGATAACCAACTTTCTCGTAACATGTAGCCTCGAGATGACCATCTCGCCCGCAGAAGGTACACTTCGGCCGATTCCGGCCACCACGGCCGCGAGAGCCCGAACGACCCCCCCGGGGAGAAGGAGGGAGAGGTAGAAGTGGGGGTGCCAGCTGAAGAGGGTCAGTCGGAGAGGCCGGGCGGTCCGTAGGCGGGGTGGCCGCTGAGCCAGAGGACTGACCGAAGGATCCCATAAGATCAGACCGCAGCGGTTAGTCGGGCAGACCGCGAGAAGGAGACCGCCGCAACCCGCAGCACACGGAGAGGCGACAGTCCGCGAGGCAAGCTGCGAAAAAAGAAAAGACTGAAGACTGCGACCAAAGTGCGGAACAAAAAGTGAAACCGCCGGGTCAAGGTGAAGTCGGCAGCAGTCTGAGAGAGGAGGAATAGAGCCCGCGAGAAGCCGCCGGGAGAGAGTAGCAGTCCGCACGGATAGAGAGATCGCAGCTAGAGAGAAACCGCAGCGGTGCCAGCAGACCGCGCGGGAAGCAGAGGAAGAAGCTGCGAACAAACAAGGGAGTGCGAGCGGACAGGAGCAAAAGCCGCAGCGGAAAGAGAGAAGGTGGCTATAAGAAGCCTGAGGAAGGGTGGAACCACGGAGAGGACAGCAGACCGGAGCGGATAGGACGGACTGGTCGGAAAAACCGCCGTGGACAGAAAGAACCCGCGCGGGTAGAGAAGGAAAGGAGAGGAAGGACAGGCGGCCGCGACCAGGGGCGGATAGAGAGGAAAGACAATCCGCACGGTCACGGTGAGATCACCAGCGGCCAAGAAAGGAGAAGTCGTGCGGCTAACCAATGAGACCGGGCGACTAGAAGAGGTTGCGAGAAGAGGCCGCGAGCCGAAGACTCGAGCGGCATGAAACAAGGAGGCAAGAGCGAGAGCGAGAAGGAGACCACGCGAGTAGGGAGAGATCGCGGGAAGTGGGACCCACGAGCAGAGACGAGAAGTTATAAAAAGGGACGGAGGGGTGGATCCACGGGAGAGGGTGGAGGAAAAGAGGAGCAAGTAGCGGCTAGAAGAGCAAGCAGCGGTTAGACAGGTAGAAACCGCCGAGAGAGGAGCCGGGCGGTTAGAAAAGGGGAAACCGCCAGGTCGGAACCGTGTCCTCTGATACCATGTTGAAGGAGCTCAAAAGCTTGTGTGTATATCTTCTGTAGTAAATACAAAGAGAGAATACAAATATATAGGAGGAAGAAGAGAGAAGAAAATCCTATACAAAGTGTGGGACTAAAGGAGGAGAGAAGATAAAACAATAGAAAAGGGCCCAATAATGGGCCTTTACATGGGCTATTTTAACAGATATAATTTTATAATAGTGTAGAAGAAGCACATGATTTAGATGCGTCCGATTGGGCCGTAATCGAAGATTACGTAAATTTATTAGAAAGCTTTTATCGGGCAACTACTTTATCTGGAGTTTATTATCCTACTAGCTCGCTTGTTATTGAAAATTTTTTATTAATTACTGAAACGTTTAAAACTTATAAAATTAACCCAATGTGGCGTCCGTTAATATTAATAATGGAGGCAAAGTTTTTAAAATATTATACGCATATGCCACCTATGTTTTCTTGTGCTGCGGCTTTAAACCCTTTAATGGGTGTAGACGGGGTTGAAAATTTTATAGAGGAAATTAATCGAAATTTAGAGTTAAACGAATCTTCTAGTGATTTTCAAAACGTTAGTGTTTCAAAATTTAATTCTGATTTTACTCGCCTATATAATTATTACGATCAACTATATGGATTGCGACCTCGCGAGGAATCCACCGCCCCTCGAACAAAAGATATTTTAAAAAATAGATTTTTAAAATTAACTTCGAAGAAAAAACAACGAACTTCGAGTACTTTAAACGAATTAGGTTTATATAGCAAAACACAGTTTCAAGATTTTATGACCGCGAACGAAATTGAAAATTTTGATATTTTAAAATGGTGGAAAATTAAATCTAATAATTATCCTATTTTGGCCTTAATGACCCGTGATTTACTAACCATCCAAGCCAGTACAGTAGCTTCGGAGTCTGCGTTTTCTTTGAGTGGCAGGATTCTGAACGAGCAAATGAGCCGTTTGACCGAAGAATCTTTGGAGATTTGCATTTGCTACAAGGACCATTTGGATGCTTTGAGGAGGAGACAACACGTCTCGTCAATTGAAGACAATGAGTCTGAAGTTGAAGACGAGCTTAATAACTTAAATCTGGGGAGCGCCGCAGAATAATGACGTTTAAGTTGAAGACGAGTTCAAACTCAAAAGCGACGCCGGAGTTGAAGACGAGTCCAAGGCTCAACTCCAGATTTTGAATTTGTATTTTGTATTATAATTTCAATTTTAATGATAATGTTTGTAATTTCAAATTTGTATTTTGAATTTATTATTTGTAATTTGTATTTTTATTTTGTAGTTTTATTTCAAATTTAATAAAAAAATTTATTTACTTTAAAAATTTTCATTTCGATTTTCAAATTATTACATGTTATTATTTATTTAAATTATTAAAAACGAAATAATAAATTAATATATATAAAATATACTTAATTTAATGTTAATATATGTTATTATTTAATTTAATAATATATAAAAAAAATTAATTAAAAAACCGGTCCCGGTCTGGGACCGGTTAGGACCGGTCCTTCCGGTCCCAGTCGGTCCCGATTTTCAAAGGAAAAACCGGTCCCGGACCGGGACCGGTTTGGGCAGGACCGGTCCGGGACCGGTGTCCCAAAAGACCGGTCCTGCCCAGGACCGGGACCGGGGTCTTTATGTGCACCGCTGGGTCTACCCCTCTCCCGTTTAACATGTCTGGTGACTAAACTCTCACAACACCTATCAGGTGCCTCTAATGGTCTCCTTTGTACATGTCCAAACCATCTTAGTCGAGCTTCTTGCATCTTCTCTGCAATTGGAGTGACTCTTGTCTTATACATGAAACATTCATTCCTAATTCTATCCAGTTTTGTGTGTCCACACATCCACCTAAGCATTCTCATCTCCGCAACTCCCAATTTTTTCTTATGTACACAATTCATTACCCAACACTTAGAACCATAGAGCATCGCTCGTCTAACTGCAGTACGGAAAAAATTTCTTTTAAGTTTTAATGACACTTTACAATCACATAAGATCCCTGACGCGCCACTCCACTCTAACCAACCTGTTTGGATTCTATTTAACTAAGCTAAATACACAAAAAATGATGTTTCGAGACTGCGCATTTTTCAAATATTTTAAGGCCACCCATACACCCTCAATCCACCCCCAATCACCAACCCACCCTTGCATAAAAACAAAAGTTTCTCTAGAACAGGTAACTGGAGGAAAGGTGAGAATGAGTGTTGAAGAGTAGACTAAACGAACAAGAAGCTAAATTTTGTTTTAAGTAAATTTTACAAAAGAATATGGAAGTAGGGCATGAAAAGATAGAAATATAAGACAAAGAATACCGGGAAGGCAAAGTCTAGCAGAGCAGTTTGGCTGCTGCCAAATTTTGTGAAAAGAAGTCCACCGGGATGTGACTACAAGACATGTTAGAAATGCATTAATAATCTAAAGAATTGGAAGAACCTTGAAAATAAATTATCTAATATGCCAAAAATTAAGTAGCACCTACCTTTTCTTTTCGGTTATCCATTTGTATATGAGATCCGATCAGCAAGATGCCTGCAGGAAGAGATTCAACTTTGTTCTTGAAAGATACATATGAATCTACACCACCTCCCATAGATTTCTCTACATCCTTAAGTAAAATTATCAGCGGACCATTTTTACATTCTTCACCGACCACCTGTACCACAAAAAATGTAATACTGAAAATGGTAATAACAAAAGCAGTTGAATATAGAGGCAAAAAAAACGTGAAAGAGTATAACCTACCTCCATTAACTCATTGACAGCAACTTTTTCAGAATCCTCTCCTCCAGTGCAATCCAGTCGAAGCATGTCAGCTAACAGGAGAAAATTCAAACACACAAGAAAATTAAGCCTGCAAAACTAGTAACTACAGAAAAACAAATGTCAGCTGAAAATTACCACTACAAAAGAATCCGTGATCTTCTTCACAAAGCCCTCCAAGATCATTTCCTTCAACTATTTGTCTATCAAATCTAACCCCAACTTTGGATGATCCATTTTCTTCATAAGCAAGCATAACCTTACCACGAAACCCATGATGGGGACCCCTGAAATATAATTGGGTCATAACTTTGCATAACCGGGAGGGATTGGGAGTAATAAAGAAAGTAAAAAGAGATTTCATTGAATGGAACCATGCAGAGCTTTGTTCTCTAGAATAATACACTACTCATATGATCTTAAAGATGTCAAGCAGGAGCATACCTTCATGCAAAATAAGAATATTGAATTAACCAAGAAAAGCATTTGAAACATTCAGTCTTGGAAAGTTTTCGAAACAGGAAAGTCTATGATTTGCTTCCAAGTTGAAAAAGAATTTTAGTGCATGCTAAAACAGAAAGCTAAACGGCCCATGCACTTTGAAAGAATGTGCCACTAAAGGCATCCATCAAAGTACTAACAAACTAAAAACTGACAATTTGCAATTGCTATGTAGGGTGCGTTTGGCGGGGCAGCTCCCGCGCAATCGCGAACCGCCATGTGCGGCCGTCGCTCATTTGGCGGGGCCGCGGCCAGGCGGTGGGATCTGCTCCGCCCCGGAAAATCCACAGATTTCCACCGAAGAGAGGTCACCACGGACGTGGTAACCTCCGCGCGAATGACGTCCGCGGGAAAACCGCATTCCCGAACACGCCCATTGTCAATTTATTATGGATAACACCGTAAGACCAAAAATGAATTTAATTGTTAAAATACTAACCAATAACACATGTTTGCAATTGCAATTTCTAAATACATCTAGACGTTGTTCATGTGAAAGAAGAAGAAAAAATACTGCATGCAAAAGTTTGACTGCCAAGGGCATCAGAGTGTAATTTAAAAATTCAAAGATTTGAAGCCAAAACCGTACCTTTGAGATGGAAAAGGTAGTCTAGATGAAAGCATCTGTCCTACAAATTTTACTCTATCACCTAAACAAACACAACCAACAACAAAATGAGTGTCCAATGAAGTAGCTAAACAAAAATAAATAGAGTAATTACATCATGCATGAAAACATAGATGAGCCGAACTATGAGTAAGACAATGAGATTGAGGGAGTGCGTTATTGATCATTAACTTAAAAAACCTATGTTAATTTGAAGGAATTAATTTGATTTCATGTCGGTAAAATCCATTATGGAAGCTTGTTCCAAGGAAATTAATGGAATAGTACGGAGAGCCTGGAAAGAATTTTCATATGGTATTAGTGATCTTGAAAAAGCACATGATTGAGTAATACGATGATTGATTTGGAGAGCTCAAGAAAGAAAAACATGTGTCAAAGGTATAAGAATATGTATGATGGAACACTGATTAATATAATAAGTAGTTGTGGAGCAACTAAAGAGTTTTCAACTACAGTATGTTTACATCAAAGATCAACATTGAGTTTATATCTTTTTTTATTACTTATGGAGATGCTTATAAAATTCTCATGTGACATACTTTAGTGGATGCTTTTTGCATATGACTGATTCAACTTTGTAAGAAATTTACAAACATGAATTATTTAAAAGATAGAAAGACCATAACTAATAGACAAAGTCAAATTACATAATATGCAATTTTAGTGCGAGTGTTGTTTGCAATTTTAGTGGGATTGATTTGGAGGGCTCAATATGAAAGTTTTTCAGGATGATTGGTGTAGATTAAGTTTAATACCTCAGGCATCAGTAAATGGAAACAAAAAGAAAATAAGGATTCATAAAGGAGACCTCAAATAGGTAGGATAAGGCTATTGATGATGATGACTTTACACATAAAATGAAAAATTAACACTGCCATCTCTTCTAAACAATCCAACAATTCCAACTAACTTATCCAAAAAAGAAGTATTTGACATTATCATAATTTCAAAAGGTAGCGTACCTTCTTTGAATGTGTAACTCTTTGAGGATGCTGTTGAAGACTCCTGCTTTGGCAATGATTGGCAATTTAAACTAGATGTTCCTACAATATCAGCCTCCACACTGGATGCTGGTTTTCTATGATGAATAGTATCGGTTAATGCAGATCTCTGCTTAGTAAAGCAGCCTAATTTCTCAGTTCTCCCACCTTCTTTAAGAAGTTCTGAATCTTTTGACGACAAAACCTGAATTCATTTGATAGTGTGTAAAGTAAAAAAAGCATGTATGGCCCCACTAGGATTCCTTAATCATTGAAATAATTGGCAGAGAACGTCATGTCCCAGTATAAACACATGAGAATGATACACGGAGTTAAAAAAAATTAGGCTTCAACTAGTTTTCAGAAAAAGCCTGGATAATAGAGATTACAAGAACCAAATTAGAGTTGACTTACACCGGGTAACGACAAGGAATCTATAATGAGTAATCGAACACCATAGTGCTTGGCCAAAGCCTTTGTCAAAGTTTCTTGATATATATCAGATCCTGCATGCAAACAACAAATATCTTTACAGAAATTATGAAAGCTTACAATAGATTAAACAAAAATGAAATAAAAGAGTGGCCTCAACCTGCAGGACCAGAAAGCAGTATCCGTGGGCTTAAGGATGAAATGTTAGCAGAGTATTTTATAAATTCCTTGCGCTCCAGATGTATGTAGGCACATGATAAAAGAGCATTTTTTGTATGTTCGCTGGATGATATTGAAGAAAGAAAGTGTTAGATTGAAATACAATAATAGGTTTCGAGTGTATGACGCAAACTCGGATAATGCATGAACACCCACAAAAACAAAAGAAAATTGCAGATCACTAAACTCGTGAATTTGACAATTGTAGTTGTGTTACATACGAATTTAAAGACGTGTGAAAATAGTCAGAGACCAAGAAATTTCTGTCTATGAGAAATAACAGAAGATAATCCCAACGATACAAGACTGACAATGAATTTACAAGACTCGCAATGAATGACAGGTATCCAATAAATTTAGGGAGTAACGGTTGTATATAACTTGACAAAATCACAAGCTCACGCACAACAAATAACTAGTAAACAGATAAGAAGTGAGAAATCACCATAACAGTGAGCCGCTATTTCTACCACCTGTACAAAAAAGACCCTATAAGAGTAATTCAATATGACCACATGCTCGGTGTGTGTGTTTGGTTGTGGTCGATGGGATGTTCTTTACAGTGATGGGTGTTAAGCTCCTTTAAAAAGACTCAGGGATGTTCCAACTTCCAAAGAATAGTTACAATGAAGCCAGCTATTTTCAGAGGTCAAAAGACATGATCATCCATTACTGGAGGCTGGAGTTCGTGAGGTGTTTTGAACACCATTTTCCAAGTGTCATCTTCTCGTATCTGCATCTGATCATATCCTAACTTGAGATGTAGTTTGAAGAATATATATCCATGCTTCAGTTAATCGGGAAGACAGTCTACCTGAGATAATAGATGCATGTCTGTCAACTACCGTTTTCTTAGGCACCATCACAATTGGAGAATCTCAGGGAAAGCAACTCATCTCCGCACCTGCTTGTCAGAAAAAGTTTCAAGATTCTAGCTTGATTTTATCATTCTCCAATAAAGAATGCATGTATATCTGGTCTTCAACTAAGCGAGCTCATGGTGTAGAATATGCTGAAGTTTGTGATTAAGAATATTGGCATTAGATAGCACAAAAAACACGACGTTGAACATGCTAAATGAATCCTCGAGTGTCATTAGACCTTCCAAACTCTATCCATATTATAATTTTAAAATTGATTTTGGCGAATTGCCATAGAAATCGAAATATCTTCCAAGCTATGAGATGCACCACTTAAAGACTGGACCAATTGGCTACAGAACTCAAATTAATGTTTCAGTTAATTTTTTATTATCCATTCATTGGTATTTATATTGGTTGCTATGCATAGTTGGTGATGTGGAACTGAATAGTCACAGTTTCCTTGCTCTATGTTCCCAACTAATAGTTACATTAACATTTACTGAATTTCCTAATATATGACTTTTTCTGGAGGTAGCAATACAAACATGAGTTAAGAAATGTAAGAACAACAATCTTTCTTAACATCTTCCACGTTCAGAAACTAAAAAATTTATTGTGGCAATTTAACATGCTATAGTGCAACTTGTTTACTTCTGCACCTAAAATATGTTAATTTTTTGATCCGATTCATTTACTTTCAATATTTCACATTTTTACTTGACCTCAATCATTTCTCTCTCCAAAAAATTTGGATCTCCATTCTTCTAATCTTCTCAATCCATTTTTTTCTTTTCCACCCATCTCTTCTTGATGGGAACCGTGACACACATCAACCTACATGACGATCGAGCAGTCCATTTTATGCGGATCAACGGTCCTAGATTTTTTGTTTTGTTTTTATTTATTTATTTTTATTTCATGACTTTTGAGGATTGTCAAGATCGAAGATTCATGATAGTCCATGATGGCTCCGTAGTTTATAAATATGGATGGAGAGTTCAATTTGAAAGCATTGAAAGATTGAGTAAAGAAAAGATTCCTCCTTCGATTACCCGGTGCCAAAGCATGAATTCAAGTGTCAAAGCCTCGAAGTTATCTCTTCCTCAACCCCTCCACTTCTCCTGACTGGCCACCCCTCCTTCACCTTCCTTGGTAGGCCCCTTCTTCCCTACCTCCCATTAGATGACCACCGCCATTACCTCAAACTCCCCTCCAAAATCCCACCACGACCTCCCACATCCACTTCCATCCATCTTCAGTTTTCCGACGATCGCAAGAAAACATCTCCGGCCACCATCACCTCCACCAAAGTCCCTACATTTTTTGTTTCCTGGTGATCGGTGAAAACCACCTTCGGCCATTTCCACCACCTCCGGCCAACCTCCACCCCCACCACCACATAACCGTCATAACTATCTCCCACTAATCTCATTATCCCCTCTTTCTAAAGTTTCGGGCCACTAACCCCTAAATTTCCTCTCCTCCCATTACCCCACTCTCCCACTTATCCCTCATTCCCTAACGTGGAGCCACATTTTCAGCCTCTAACAAAACCCCCCATTCCTCCCATTCAGCAGCCCCCTCTCCTCTCACATGGATCCTCATTCTCAACCCAAACCAACCCCCACTTGTCCCAAAACAGCAGGCGTCCTACTCCCTTCACCCCCAATCCACTGGCAGCCGTAAGAACCAGTCCAGGAAGGCACCAAACAGAAGGCTCTGCTGGAAACACCTTCCAACAGCCATTTCCAGCCCCCCCCCCCTCCTTCTGAACTGCCATACAGACCTCCAACAGCCTCCCAGTCCCCTGTCCACTACCTAAAATACTATCCAGGAGAGGCAAAATTGCCGGCAGCCCTCTAGAGCAGCTTTTCAGCCGCCCAGCTTCTCTTCTCCTCAACCCATCCACCCAGAAAATCTCCTCCCTGCACCTTAAATAAACTACAGCTATCCAAGATTCAATTCCTCAGCTCCCTGCTGTCCTGGAACCCATCCAAGTGAGGGTACTGCTGCAAGAAATTCATTCCAGAAAAACAATTTTGTTGCTCCACACACCCAACCATCCAGAAACTCTCCCAGCTCTGGAAACCAGCCCCTGGAACTAAATACGGCGCACGCTTATTTGGCACTACAGCCATTCAGCACCTCAAGACACTCCCAACCCTAAACCCCCAAACGCTGCAAAAAATTCATTCAAGCAAACCAAATTTGTTGCTCCACAGTCCACACTCCCAACCAACCAGAAACTCTCCCAGCTCTGGAAACCAGCCCCTGGAACTAAATGCAGCACACGTTTATTTGATTCTACAGCCATTCAGTACCTCAAGACAGCCCCTACCACCCACCCAGCTGCTGCCCCCCTGTCAACCAGTCCTGCAGCGGCCCAGTTTCAGGCTCCCTGTTGTCCTGGAACCCATCCAAGCGCGGGTCCTGCTGCAAGAAATTCATTCCAGAAAAACAATTTTGTTGCTCCACACACCCAACCATCCAGAAACTCTCCCAGCTCTGGAAACCAGCCCCTGGAACTAAATACGGCGCGCGCTTATTTGGCACTACAGCCATTCAGCACCTCAAGACACTCCCAACCCTAAACCCCCAAACGCTGCTAAAAATTCATTCAAGCAAACCAAATTTGTTGCTCCACAGTCCACACTCCCAACCAACCAGAAACTCTCCCAGCTCTGGAAACCAGCCCCTGGAACTAAATGCAGCACACGTTTATTTGATTCTACAGCCATTCAGTACCTCAAGGCAGCCCCTACAACCCACCCAGCTGCTGCCCCCCTGTCAACCAGTCCTGCAGCGGCCCAGTTTCAGGCTTTCAGCAAACTGAGTTTCCTTCAGAGGTCTTAAACCCATCTATTGCTTCATTCCCAGCCACCGACAACTCACCAGAGATACACAAAGCTCTCTATTTCCTAGTTGTGTAAGTTTCTAGCTTGATGTCATTTTGTGTTAAATCCCTTCTTGAGGGGATATTAGTTCGTAATCATTGTTTACAAACTTTGAAGTGTTGTACATTTTCATTTCCTAGCTATTTGATTCGAGTTCACTTACATTTATACAACTTCACGCATCTCATTGTTTGTAAGCTTGCACTATTGTGACAAATCTTATATTTTGATTTATAAAACAAATCATTATTGCAAGTTATAAATCGTCCAATCTCATATTAATGCATGTAGAATTCACCCATTATCCCCCCTTACACGACCGTCCTGCGCCGCTTCTTCTACAGCAGAACTTTCACTTTTCAACTAATCAAAGGAATTAAATTACACCATAATCATCATTCTGCTGCCCCACATTGCATCGCCAAGATTCAATGCTAATCATTCCAGACACCATGAAAAGCAGAGTAATTAGTACACCATATATCAAGACATGATAATTACTGCTCCGTACAATTCTAATGATCAGAAAAAGGAGGTTTGTTGCAAACTCAACAAGTGGAGAAAGTAAAATCGCTCCACAAGACGATTCAAATGGCTCCATTTGAAGCGTTATATGGAAGGCGATGCAGAACTCCTTTGACCTGGGCAGAAGATGGAGAGAAGTTGTTTCTGAAGAAGGGAACGGATAAAATTGAAGAAAAAGTTCATATCATTCAGCAAAGGATGAAAATTACACAAAACCGTCAACAGAAATACTATAATGTCCGACATCGGCTGGTAGAATTCAATGTTGGCAAAGAGGCGTGCTTGAAAATTAAACCGTTTAAAGGTGTCACTCGATTGCGCCGTATCGACAAACTGAGTCCAAGATTTGTAGGCCCCTTTCCGATCCTTGAGCATATTGGTGATGTAGCTTATCGTCTAGCTCTGCCAGATGAATTACAGAATTTACATGATGTGTTTCATGTCCGCTCTTCGGCGATACATTCCTGACCTAGATATGATGGTGTCTGTCAGTGAAGTATAGATAGAAACTGATTTGTCGAGCCCAACTGAAGCTTATCAGATTATTGATCGACGGAGCAAGAACCTTCAAAATCGTGATGTTAACTTTGTCAAAGTATAGTGAAAAGGTCACCCCACCAAGGACTCTACTTGGGAGCGAGAAGATATGATGAACTTATTTCCTTCTTTTTGAACCAAAAAGATAATTGAATTTTGGGGGACGAAAATTCTGATGAGGGGAGAAATTGTAAGACCCGAACGTGTTTTTGCATATGATATATTTTATATATGTTTAGAAAATGAAATAAAGAAATTCCCTGATAATGAAAATAATTTCAGTGTTGATTCGACGTTGCACATTTAATTTTTTATGTTCGAGCTTTCCAATAGATTTTGCAACGCTCGTTTCATTTTTGTTTATAATTCGTTATGAAATGAAATATGGCTACGGCTTGAGGGCTAAAATGGAATGAAGTGCTAATTGATATGGCTGAAATTCTAGAATAAAATGAGGTGGTGATGTTAAACCGGCTGGTGGTTTGGTTTGGCCGGTTGTTCCCTGGGATATATTGTATTAGATGGTATTTTATAGGAGTATGGGCGGTGGTGAACTGCAGGTTGGCTGCTGGCAGCTGCTTTGACCAGTCTTGGTTATTAACTAAGGGAGTTAGGCGGTGGATTCATTTCTCCCATATATCCTCTCCCGATTCTTTATTCTTGCATTTCTGCCTCTCCTGAAGCTCCTGCTTGTTGTTTTTGCTTAGGGTTTCTACGACTCCTCTTTCTCTTGCTCGATTCTTGCCCTCCTGGTGCGACTGATGCGGTTAGTTGGTGTCGATGATGCTTGTTGGTATTGCGGCTACTGTTATTGTTTTATTCCTGTGATTTTGCTGCTAGCTTGATTGATCTTGAGCTTGGTCGACTTTTTAGGCTTTGTTGTACACTGTGAGCCTTCTTCCTCTCCCCCCTCACCTCTTCCTTATCAGATTTATGAAATATTATTGGCCAACTAGGGTTTTAGATTGGAGGCTTTTGCTGATTTTGCCTTGGAATTTGTGGCAATTGGGGGTTTGCCTTGGAATTTGATGACTTCCCCTTTATTGGCTGTTTTGTTTGTGTTGGCCGGCTGTTTTGGTGAGGATTTGCCTTGGTTTAGTGACTTGTGTTGGCTGTCTTTGTAGCTCTTGTTGCACTACCTTATTGCTTTGAAATTGTGATATTTATGATGAGCTTTGGAGAATTGTAGCCAGCTATTTTTGCCTTGTGCTAGCCGGCTGTTTTACTCAGGTTATGCCTTGGATTAAAGCTGCTATGCGCAGCCCTTGGAGCTGCTCATATGGCAGCCCTTGAAGTTGTTCGTAGGAGCAAGTTGAACTGCTATTTGTGGGCTCTTGAGAGCTGATATTGGCTGTCACATAGTGGCCGAATTGTGAGTGCATAGTGGCTGAAATCTGAAGTGTAAAGTGGCTACAATTCGATTGTGACGCTTTTTTTTGAGTCAACTAAACTAGTCTTCCCCTAGGCCACTCCTAGAGGTCGTAGTTGTGGCCATCTTAGGAATCCTCTCGTAACTATTTTTGGCACAACACTAAAGTAAATGATTTTTTATACTGCAGAGGATGGCGTCCGGTGATAGACGCGACGAGAATCCTACGAAGAACAAGGGTAAAGGAAAAGCTATGGTGAGTCTTTACCGTTTTGATTACGTATATCTTTGAGATATTTTGAATTATGAATATGGAAAACAAGTTTACTCTGAGCTACTTTCTTGCATGCAATGAAATATGAATTGAATTGACTTGAAAATGTTTGAAGATTTGAAATCACAAAAAACATGGAATCGCTAAAAGCTAAACATAGATTAGCTAGCGATAAAACTATGAGGGGAAATTTAGATAAGTATTTCTAATATGGTGAAAATGAAATTTAATTGAATACGAAATAAATTAGAATTGAAATTGCGTAGACGCATCGAAACGCTAAGGGTCAACCTAGTATGGGGGTGAACCACAGATCCTACACCTAATAGGGGTGGGGGACTCCTACACCCAGTAGGGGGTTGAACTCCTGCGGATGTTGATACTAAAATGTAAAATCTAGGAGGCATCCTAGAGTAGACATTGATATGATGGGCTGACAGGCCAAGATGTTTGAAATATCTTTGAGATATTTTGAATTATGAATATGGAAAATAAGTTTACTCTGAGCTACTTTCTTGCATGCAATGAAATATGAATTGAATTGACTTGAAAATATTTGAATATTTGAAATCACCGAAAACATGGAATTGCTAAAAGCTAAACATAGATTAGCTAGCGATAAAACTCTGAGGGGAAATTTAGATAATTATTTCTAATATGGTGAAAATGAAATTTAACTGAATACAAAACAAATTAGAATTGAAATTGCGTGGACGCATCGAAACGCTAAGGTCAACCTGGCATCGAAACAAATTAGAATTGACATTGATATGATGGGCCGACAGGCCAAGATGTTTGAAAATAATTGAGATCGACCCTCAGCATTTCGAAAGAACGAATTATGATATGAATCCTGAACAGAAATGAATGCAGAAATGAATACGAATGCAAGAAGAATAAGAATGAATACCATAAATAATTTATTTTTGTCTGATAGCTCACTGTTTAGTACTTTACTTCATGTACTTATTGATACATGTTCATATAAAATTTTAACTGCATATTAATGCTGACTCTTCTTGTTTGTCTGTAGTGCGGTTAAAGAGGTAAAGAACTCACTTAGTTTTCTAAACTAACTGATTGTCGATTTCTATTTTTAGGATCAGACTGTCAGCGTTCCAGACCCCGCTAAGAGGATACCAGCGGAGGTAGATCAAAGGCAAAGGGAAGACGTGGTTCGTCTACGGGTTAGCGACTGATTTACTTGTTTTAGATATATTACATTCTGTACTTGATGTAGTTTGATGTGTAGCAGTTTTTGTTCTCGTACCCTGGTATAGACATTATGTATATTATGATGTATATTATGTTACATGAATAAGAAGTTATTTTATGCTTTCTCCTGGTACACCTCATGTGCTTTACATATTAGAACTGTTGCGTTAATTTAATTGTGAAAAACCCGCTCAGAATAAAGATTTAAATTATGACGGACCTTGGAACGTTACAGTAACCTCACTGAATAGTAATTCTACAGGTGCCAGTATAGCCCTACTCATGCATGTCAATAACTATAACAATAAAAAGATTCTTTTTATCCAATATAAAAAGGGAGCTTGGTGCACAAAGCATTCCCATGTAGCGAGGGTCTGGAGAAGGGTCCCACCACAAGGGTGAAATGTAGGTAAACCTTACCCTGCATTAATCCAATGATTTAACAAAAAGAACTGATAAGAGATATATGAAGCAATCACCAAGAACTGAGATGCTTTTCACATATGTTGCGAATGTAAAAAAACTAATTTAAAACCATACTTCAAATACAAGAGAAATGCACCCTCTAAGTACAGCTAACAGGCAACAAACATATAACACAACTTGTCATTAATGATTTGGAGAGGCTGGATAGAATCGGAACCCTAGTGGGAAGTAAAGTAATCCGCAAAAATATAAAATTAAAATAGCTAACAATGAAGCTTACACTGAATGAGATGTTCCTAGAGATAATACTTCTAAAAAAAAATCTATTGACCGTTGATGGTAGAAAAAGATAATAGGAACAGCTAGATCACTAGCCATAAACAACAACAACAACAAAATTAAAGTACAAATGCCCAATAAAAAAGTGGTAATGTGCAGAATACATGACGATTACTACATAATCTAAACATCCTTCTTGTGAATATAAATGTTAAGGATGAAGTAAGTTGTAATACAAGGTGATATTTCTAGAAAGCTGAAATAGAAAGCAATAAAAGAGTAATGATAGTACATAGGTTTGACCGGAATGGTTATCAGAGATCAGTGTATAAAACAACAACAACACTCAAGCCTTAAGAGATCAGTGTATAAACTACAAAAAATATTATGTAAAAAAACGTTGAAAAAGAAAGAACAAATATCAAATAAAACTCATTACCTCAAATAGTAAGGAAAATTTTCAAATGAAACTTGAATCTCAGCCGCACTAATAATTCCATGTTTAATACGCTCCTTAAATGTTTGCGATCTAGAACTGTTCAAATTAGCTGCTGAACCTTCAAGATCAATTTGGAGCTCACTTAGACCTCCAGAACTGAAAAGATTACCACTCAAATCTAGTTCAACCTTCGAAGATTTTTCAAGTATCCTTAGAAGTGGCCTTAACTCGAAACTTGCGCCCAAACTAGTAGCTAGATCAACAGGCACAGCTGTAGTAACCTTCTTTTCATGATTAACAGCAACCCTATTATGATCAGTACGGCCCCTCAAATGGAAATCACAATCAGGTGCCAGCATGGAGCCTGATACAATAGGAGCAGGAGGCAAAGTAGCAGTTTCAAGTCCTTCCTGATCATCGTCTTCATTAGATGTGGGGGAAGATCGGGTGGCCTCACCCTTTCTAGAATTAGATAAAGAGGCAAGAATTGATGCTCCAGCAAAAGTTGATGGGTCCCCAGATCGGGTACCATACTGAATTCCATTTACAATTACACCCTGAGTGAAGAAAAACAGTAAAATACAATGATAGAGTTTGGTAATTTCCTTACAAACAAATTGCTGTAAATTATGAGTAGAAAGTAAAGAAATTTCCTTCAAGCAAGTATCAAGATAGAAAAAAACATAAACAGACGGATATAGACATAAGCAATCAAATAATCATTCATATTCATTAAAATTTCCTTTGCATTCACTTCATTTCCTATCAGAGCCCAAATAAGGGTGCCAAAGGACCATGATGTTGAAGAACAAATTAAAATTAGCGTAAATTAATTGAAATATACACAAACAGACTTCACGGGAAGGATCAATCAAGTCCCAATGCCAAAAAAATTCTTAATTCTTTATATCAAATTGAAATGACTATGAGGGCACCAAGCTATACTTTTGTCTACAGAGGTTCTTCTAAGAAGCATATAGATGCAGACCAAAATGAATAATTCATGATAAGTTTAGTATTTTAATTTTATATTATTAATTTTAATATTAAATTTTTTTAAAATAAGGAATTAATTTTTTGGATGATTCCTACTTTTATTTACATATATAAAATTATCTTTTTGGACAATTACAATTTTGAATTTTACTTTTATGATGTGGAATGGCTTATGATTTGTAATTGAAAGCTAATGAATGATGATTGAATGAATGAATTGAATCTAGAATTTCACATTTGATCAGGTCCCTCAAAAACAATATCATCCATGTGAACGTCAAGGTGGACCAAAGATTCGCAAAAGATATTGAAGAAAAAGTCAGATAAATGTTGGTCGACCCAATTCCAGCGAATCCGTATAGTGTGGGACTGCATAATGTCAGATCGACCCATGTGCAGACTATCCCCAGTGGCTTGTGTTGTTGATTAGTGTCGCATTGCCTACCATGCATCACCTGCCTGGGATTATAAGTCTCATCTCACTCCCCCTATCGCTTCTAAGTTTTGGGATAGAAGTGTAGGTTACTTAGATGGCATCAGAGTGTTGGTTTGACCTGTTGTGGGGACGTGTTGGTTGATCTGATTCCAGCTGGTTCGCGTTTGTTGGGACCACGTCGTGTGGGGTTGCCTATGTGTAGATTATCCCCAGTGGATTATCCATAGTGGCCCGTGTTGTTGATTAGTCCATCAATTGTCTACTGTGCATCACCCGTCTGTGGTTATAAGACTCATCCCACTCCGCTTATAACTTTTAAGTTTTGGGATGGAAGTGCGGGCTTCTTAGATGGTAAGATTTCTTAGATGGTATCGGAGCATTGGTTTGACCAACTACGAGGGCGTGTTGGTTGATCTGATTCCAGCAAGTCTGCATCGTGTGGGACCAACCCATGAGTGGCTTATCCCTAATGGATTATCCGTGGTGGTTTGTGTTATTGATTAGTCTCATGTTGCCTACCGCGCATCACACGCATGTGCTTATAATCTCGTCTCACATCTATCACTACAGAGTTTTAGGATGGAAGTGTGGATTTCTTAGATGGAATCAAAGAGGGATTTGACCTATTGTGGGGGTGTTGGTTGACCTGACTTCAACGGGTCCGCATCATGAGGGACCACCCCATGTGCGGATTATCCTTGGTGCCCTGTGTTGTTGATTAGTCCCGCAATTCTTAGCGCGCATTACCAGATATTCACGTGTCTTTATGTGTTTTGCATTGTTTAAAATGTCCTCTGACATGTCTCCCGACGTGTCATTTTTTATGGCAAAACAATGTGTTTTTCTAAAAAAACAAATTATGTCCTTTTGTAAAATATAGACCGACGTGTCCGATTTTTTTTGATATATCGGCCGACACGACTATTAAATATATCGCTTGCTATTTTATTTTATGTTATATTAGCAGACTATCAACGTATGTTTATTTTATGTTATATTATGTTTCGAACTTTTAAACGTTTTATTGTTACAACTAATTTGTATAATTTTTTCACAATTTTTAATTTCATATTACAAAAAATATAAAAATATTAAATACATTTTTTAGTTGATTATTTGCATGTTTTTAATATAAATTTATAAGTTTAAAAAAACTTATAATCAATCAAGAATTTTTAACTTTTAATTTTTTTATTTGCAATAAACTTATTGTTATCAAAATAAAATTATTGTATATTATTAAATATATTTTATAATGTATCATTTTGTATTTTTTTAATAATATTTTATCTTAGATACTATTAGTTTTTATTTCGTAATATAAATTGCTCATTTTTTATCAATTTGTTATATTATTTTTTTATTTTTATAACGTATGATAATAGTTAGTATACATAAAAAAAAAATTGTATTTATAAGACATGAAAATCCGATATTTAAAAACATCTCTGACATGTCTCCGACTTCCGACATCCCACATTTAAAAACTCAATCTGATATGTCGTCGACATCTGATATTTAAAACATTGGTATTTTGTCATGTAGTGGGGTCACCATCTATATAAGGAACCCCTTAGGTTGTGAGGGATTATCTTTGGAGTGATTATCTTTGGAGAAGGAAGTGCTTTGGAGTACTCAGTCTCTGGGTGCTTGGCAAGAGCCTATCTCTCGATTGTATCATTTATTTCATGCAATGTGAGTTCATGTTCTTGGTTTTATATCTTGATACAGCCTCTGCATATCAATTGGTCTGACCTATGACCTACCCTCATTTCCGGTTTCCGCCGAAACCCTAATTGGATCCATGTTCCAGACGCATCGTTTGCTTCCACCGATCTTGCACGTTCAGCTGCTCTTGCATTGTCTGCTTCCACCGAGCCTGCTCCTGGTTTCACCGATCCCGCGTGTTCAGCCATCAATTTTGCGTGTTTGCTTCCACCGCGATTCAACGGATCTGCTTCCTCCAATCCTAGCGTGCCCGTCGATTCCACGCGTCGTGTTGCACTGCAAGTCCACCAATCCAGCGACGTCGGCTCCAATGATTCCAGTGAGTCGTTCAGCTTCTGACAATTCCAACCTACTCCTCTTCCCAATGTTTTAAATATCGGATGTCGGCGACATATCAGATTGAGTTTTTAAATGTCGGATTTCGGAAGTCGGAGACATGTCGGGGATATTTTAAAATATCTGATTTTCATATCTTATAAATAAAATTTTTATTTTTATGTATGCTAACTATAATTATATGTTATAAAAATAGAAAAATAATATAACAAATAAATAAAAATGAGTCATTTATATTACAAAATAAAATCGAATAATAATTAAGATAAAATATTATTAACAAATACAAAATGATACATTGTAAAATATATTTAATAGTATGCAATAAAATTATTTTGATAATAATAAGTTTATTGAAAATAAAGAAGATTTAAAAGTTAAAAATCTTTGATTAATTATAAGTCTTTCCAAACTTATAAATTTATTTTAAAAACATGCAAACAATCAAAATAATAATGGTATTAAATATTTTCATATTTTTTATAATATAAAATTAAAAATTATGAAACAATTATATAAAATTGGTAGTAAGGATAAAACGTTAAAAAATAAAAACAATAAGTCTAATCGATTTAAACATACACAATATAATATTCATAGACGATTTAAATATATGTTGCTAGTATGCTAATATAACATAAAATAAAATAGCGGACGATATATTTAAAAATCGTGTCGGCCAATATATCGGAAAAATCGGACATGTCGGCCTATATTTTACAAAAGGACATAATCTATTTTTTTAGAAAAACATATCGTTTGACCCTAAAAAATGACATGTCGGACATGTCGGAAAACATTTAAAACAATGTCTCTTCCCCGCCGATTCTAGAGGCAGTTTCGAGCGACTTCGCCTCAATCCTCCGATTCCAAAGGTCATCAACCTCCACCAGCCCGCCAACACTTCTGCCTTCCAATATCGTGTAATACCTAAACTTTTTTGAAATAAATTTTTATTATTATTCTTCTTGTTACAAATCTCTGATGATGAAAAGTAAATATCAGTGTTGAAAATGCCATCGAAGATGTTTCGCAAATAATGGATCATATGTTACGGAAAATTGTTAATATAACAGTACATATTATTATTTCTCGTCAGCGGCAAGCGGCGTCAAAGCCACGATGAGAGAAGATTTTGGTGAGTTCTTCTCCTCTATTGACATGTCATTCTCCATCCACCTTACCAATGACACCTAAAAGGGAATCGTGTCTTCACCACGCTCTTCTCTGACGGAATTTTTGGCTTGGTCGACTAATATGCCGACCTAGAAACCTCTATATAAAGCGTTGTTGGGATCTCTCCTCTTTCATGCAACCTCTCCTCCCCTCTACCCTAACCAGAGATCGCAGTTAACTGTTGTCTCGGCTTTAGCATTCCAGTCTCTCTCTCTCTATTTCTTCATCTGTAAGTTCTGAAATTCATTAATTCTGTTTTGGCTTAGCAAAATGATGTCATTAAAGCATTGAATGAATAAATTGGGGATTTCCTTATTGCTAGAAGGCATTCCTCATTACTCACATGATCATATACTGTTAACAGTTGGGATTTTTTAAAATATATTGTTAGTTGTTGGCATTCCTCTGTTACCTGCTTGACATTCCATTTTCTATCATTTTTTGGGATTTCTTATTTTGAGGGCTGATCATGGGGTATGCATCTTTTTGATATTAAGTTGGAATTTCCATTCTTGTTAGCTGTTTGGAACGACGATTCCTGTTAGCTTTTGGAATTGCCAATTATTGTTTACTATTGAATTTTTTTTTCTTCATTCAAGAGTTGCCTTATTTTTCGTCATAGTTCGCAATATTTATGGATTTATCATTACAAATCACCTATATTCTTTCTAACCTAAGACCACATCTGACAAGTCTAAAATATTTTGATAGAGTCAATGTCGCCTCTAAATAAAGATGCAACCACAATAAAAAGAGTTGCCTAATAAACAATGTCTAATTGCAGATAAATTGAAGGATGACATCAAACATTAGACGCGACAATGACCTACGACGAGATAAAGGAAAAGAAATTATGCATGTGATAATTATTTCTTTAACTTACACTTTAAATTATTGTACTTTCAGTTACATACAAAATATCTTGACATTGTAAAATCTTCCTGCATTTGCATCATATCACTGATAAATTATAAATCGCTAAACGATGCAGTACTGCAGAGAAATTAAATAAGCGATAATAACCTGAGAGGATTAAATATTAAATATTACTTTCTCTTTAAAACTATGCATACATCAAATACCTGAGAAAAATCAAGGGGATAAAAAATATACTGAATTATTTTGACAACCAAAGTACTCGGATGAAAAGTATTAACGCGTGATGAACGTACTGCATTGGTAGTCGTTGACACTGAAGGGTCAGGCCCAAATACTGATATTGATATTGTGATACTGATATTGATATTGTGATACTGATACCCTCGACATTTTCTCATTATAAAGATAAATAAATAAAATCAAGTTCCATTATATACTGGCACTTGTACTATTTTATGATTGTTTTATGTTATTGTTTTACATGCATACAAATACACGTATACCGATAATGTTCTTATATTGTTAATTGAAAACATATTATTAATATTCCCTTTATTTGTGTATTAAAGGTTAAAGACTCAAAATATCACCTAGTCTTTTAGACTAACCCGTTTATAGATAATTTTTTTAGGAGTCGAACATCGTCAACCCAATCACCCCTGAAACTCATAATATGTCTCAAGCTGAAGGATCGAGGCGTATACAACATCATGTATGTGAATATGTAAAATAGTACCTTTTGTATCTGGATGTAAAATGTAATAAATGAAATAAAAGTTGTTTGTACTTCTTGCAAGCTCATTGTGATTAAAATATATTGTGTTGCGTTATATGGGATTTGAAACATGACTTATGTCATATTGTATAAATTGTGATGGTCTGTGGGCCGTTACACGCCGCCCCGCACATCACTCCAACGCCATCGTCGGCCCTGCATCGGAATCTCTGCCTGCCTTTGGTCGAACCACCCCCCTAGTTATTAAAGACGCAAGGCGCAACAAGGTGTAAATGGGACATAGAGCCTAGGCTCAAGGGGCAGGCGCGTGGCTGACAAAGTGATGTAGGGTAGGCTAGTGGTGCTCAGAAACTATGACTCTAGGTGCGGGTGCAGGGGTGACACACTAATGCAACTCTAAATGCAAATACAACCGTTGGTGACGGCGACGATTAAATTAAGCAATGAAATTAATAGCGTCAAACAAATAATTGAAATAAAGAAACAAATAATTAATTTTTAGCAATTAGGCAACGACTTCCTCTGCTCGAAGGGCCTAAGCAAGTGTGCGGCGAATAATTCCTCCTGCAATTATTAGTATAAGAGAACCAATTTCTAAGCAACAATAATCTCAGCACAATATGATAAAATACCAAATGAAAAATGTAAATTCACATAATACAATACCACAAATGCTCACAACGTAGAGGGCTGAACCGAGGCACTGGAAAATTTGAAGGCCGGATGTAAAGACGGGCGATCGGATGTGAGAACAGTGGCACGGTGAAGGCGAGGTGGCTGCCCACGGTGGAAAAGAGGGGAGACGGGCCGGAAACGGAGGGATCCGACCGCTAGGAAATAGATCCGGGTGTAGGTGGATAGATCCGGTGTTTTGACGGCGGATCCGGGCTACGGGAAGGGGAATACGGATGAAAATGATGGATCGGAGGGTGGTAGCACTAGATCAAAATAGATCTAGGGTTTTCGGAGCGATGAGAAGTGGATCCACGGAGGGGAAGGAGGTTGCGGGATTGGTATAGGGCCGGTGGATGAACAGGGCAGGTGGATGAACAGTGTCAGCAGATGAACAGTGCGGGTGAACAGTAACGGCCGATGAACAGTTCGTTGTGAACAGCATCGTAGAACAGTAATCGGTGGTGGGGATTGGGATTTGGGGGTTGTAGGGAATGCGAATGAGGGTTTCGGAGGGGGAAGAAGAAGATTATGGATGGGTATTACCTTAGGGATGAAGAAAACCACCTAGGAGTCATCACCTAGGGCTCCACGGCGTCGGCACCGGGGAAGGATCGCAGGAATCCGAAAATGAACTCCCCAAATTCTGCAATACCTTAGATCAGCCCTCATATCTCCTATTTATAAGAAAAGACACATTAGGGTTTCCCCATCAACGGCTATGATTGATCGGTGGGTTCGCCCTTAAAATATATCAAAAATAAACTGACAAAAAATAAAGTAATATAGTATTTTGATTCGTGGCGACGCTCCGGACGCAATTGTGGAGCCCGATCGTCGATCTGGGCACGCCATATATGGAAAGTTGCCAAATCAGCCCCGAACGGGCCCAAAGCGCATCCTCGTCTTTGCTCCGCATCAATCTCCCCGGTTTGAAAGAATTCATCTCCCGATGAATTGGGATCGGAATTCTCTCGCTGATCGCCAGGTACAACTCAAAGAGATCCACCGGAAGTCGTCCAAGTGTCATCGGCGGAAGGGTGTCATCGGCGGAAGGGTGTCATCGGCGGAAGGGTGTCCTCACCAATCAATTTCCCCTGACTGAAAAGTTGTCATCTCTGGTGAAAGGAGACGGTCGTGCTGAAGTCGAAGTCCAAGGGCGAATTGATCAAGCTCTGTTGCAAGTATCCAAACGTCAATTGCATCACCGCGGCCCCGCCAATGTACCAATTAGCGACAGCGCGGCCCATCTGAAGTAGGAACAAATTGGTGGAATCTGAACTCTGTGATGCTCTCATCGCTCATCTCTCGAAGGGTGGAACCTAGTGCGATCGGCGGTGCCGGTGGTGAAACCAAAGAAGACGAATCCCCAGGTGGGTGGGTGGGTGGGTGGTAGCACGGGGTGGACTGTGGTGGTCATCAGACGTAGGTGGGGTAAGAGAGTGGTAAGGCAACAAGAGTGGGGGTGGGGGTGGCTGAGTATCTCCACTGCTCGGGTCCACATACTCATGAGACTCATAGTATGGAGTCAGATCCTCAACATTAAACACAGGGTGAATTCTTATACTGGCCGGGATGTCAAGTCGGTAAGCGTTGGTCACAATACGACTAATAATGGAGTACGGAACCATTCGCTTCGCGCTTAACTTCTTGGCAGGCCCCGAAGGGAGCCTCTTAGGGCAGACTCGCACCATTACCTTTTCGCCTACATTAAATATTTGCTCTCGCCTTCGCTTATCTGCATAGGCTTTGTAATTTTCATTGCTTGTTATTATTCGTCGGCGAACCGACTCATGTAATGCATGCAAATGATGAACAAATGACCCAACTGACTCATGCAAATGAAGCGAACGATGCACATAGAGCACAACATACTCGACACACTTCCTAAGGGAAGACCTGGCAATGACTTGGATATTGCTAACATGGGGTGGCCTATCAGGAGGCTCTTCCGGTGGAGTGTAGACAAACTCATCCTGTGTGTGACGAGTGCCCAGATGATTGTGAGAGACAACTATAATCAAATACGGGCTCGTAAAGAGCCAAATGCCTCTCAGGAAACGTAATACATCAGGGGGATCACCAGGAGGTGTGTACGAAAAGTCATCGCGGATGAGACGACCACCTGAGTGAAAGTCATGTACACCGACTAGAAAACGTGACTCGAGTGTGGTGCATGCTCCCGAAAAGAAACAACTCGTCTGGTGGGTCAGCAGGTGGTGCGTCCCAAAACTCATCGAGGGTACGATGCGCCATAATGCAGGCCCTCAAAATATGAGTATGATCAAGCGTACTCAAGGAAGACCCTACATACGTTATGCTTCATGCAAGATCAACTCTCTGGGGCAAGGCTATAGATGATAGCGAAAGAGACGCCAATAACTCAAAGCTCATAAATAAGCGTCTAATCCGAATCGCATCCTCACCAGGATGTGGCGGCTCAACAGGGGGCTCGTCACTAAGGTCAAGGTCCTCCCGATGAGTACCATCGAAAGGGGTAGTGCCCCCGTGCATGGGTGACATAGCCACTATGAGATCAACATCAGGCTCTGAACTCTCGGTCGTAATGTGGCTCAGGGTAATGCCAAGGGAAAAGCGACATAGACCTACGCTCAAGAATGGGTATGCAGGTGCGGTGCCAAGACATGAGTCTAGGGCATGAGTGTTAATCAACCCCGGACATGCCAAAAGTGGAGGTGTGGGTGAGGGGCACAACACTGCAGACTCAATAGGTCGCTCAGGCTCATCCTCCGTCGGAGTCACAAGAGACGTGTCAGAAACTAGAGATATATCACTCACGGGGCTAAGCATCTCGCTGGGGTGAGAGCAATCCGTATCAGGTATCACTTCCGTCGTGGGTGACAGGACAGTGGTAGACATTGTGGTGACCTCAGTATGAGAATGACTCGTACTGCGGAGGTCAAGGTGAGGGTCCAACCGACCAGCTTTGGCGGATCTCAAAGGCTGTTCGTAATGAAGGACAAGCTGGTATGTCTGCTCGAGTGATTTTGAGCTATGATAAACCACCTTAGTACGGATGTCAGATCGAAGCCCAAATCGAAATCTGCAAGTGGTCATGGCTGAGTTCTCTCGGATATCGCTCCTCACAACTAACTCATCAAAGCAATCTTTGTACTCAGCGACAGATATGGATTCTTGCTGAAGGGAAAATAATTGGTCGAGAAAGCGACTCCGATATGATGAAGGTAGGTACCTCTGACACAATGTACGCTTCATGTTCACCCAACTAGTGATGCGACGAAGACGGTCTCGCTCGTGGGCCCTCTCAACGCTAGCCCAATATGTCCTCGTCTGATCTAAAAGTCTAAGTTTCGCAAACTTAACGCGACGCTCACCGAATAACTCAAAATGATCAAGATAATACACAATATCCACGAGCCAATAACTGAAAAGATTAGGGACTCGATGAGCCGTCAAAGGATGGAGAAACTGTACGAAATTGACTCTCAAGATCCCTCTTAAAGTGACGATCCTCATAATAGTCATCCCTAAGGTAATCGGGTCGAGTCGAAGGATCAACACGATCCGCTCACGTGCAAGGATATGAACAACGACAATCATCATACTGATCGTCTCTGGCATAGTGAGGTTGTGTCGGTGAGTTGACATGATCTCGAAAAGTGGTGTGCCGCAGACGATAATAATCATCGTGATAACGTGAGGATTTCTCTGAAGTCGCTCTATGAGATTGGGTATAGGCGGACTCAGAATCTCTCAGGAGAGGAGAGGAACGACGTCGATAATTAGTCATGGATGAAACTAAAGACTCTATATGACCTACCACTACAAAGCATGCAAATGGCCTAACTTGGACCTCTGATACCAATTTAATGTAGGGTAGGCTAGTGGTGCTCGGAAACTATGACTCTAGGTGAGGGTGCAAGGGTGACACGCTATTACAACCCTAAATACAATGCAATCATTGGTGACGGCGACGATTAAATAAAGCAATGAAATTAATAGCATCACGCAAATAATTGAATTAGAAAACAAATAATTAATTTCAGCAATTTTTATAATGGCTTCCTCCGCTCGGAGGGCCAAAGCAAAGCGTGTGGCGAATAATTCCTCCTGCAATTATTAGTATACTAGAGCCAATTTCCACACAAGCAATAGTCGCAGCACAATGCAGTAAATCACAAAATGAAAATGTCAAATCAAAGAATACACTACCATAAAGCTCATTACATAGAGGGCTGGACCGAGACACTGAAGATTTAGAGGGTCGGATGTGTAGATCGGCGATCGGAGGTGGAACCGGTGGCGAGGCGACGGTGACGATGGCTGCCCTCGGCGGAGAACGGTGCGAACGGACAATAAAATGGTGGATCCGGCCACGAATAAGTAGATCCGGGCCGGGGGTGGGTAGATCCGCTATTTAAGGTCGGATCCGGGCAAAAATGGAAAGTTGTGCGGTGGAAATAACGGATCGGGGGCTATAATCCTAGATCTGGACTGATATAGAATTTTAGGGTTATTGGGATGGTGGATCCACGGGAGGGAAGAAGTGGAGGGTCGGCGTGAACAGTATTTCGGTGGGCTAGTTTTTGTTGCAGTAATCTGGTGAATAGTGATTTCGGTGAACAGTGTTTTCATGTGAATATTGCCCATGCCCAGTGTTTATGGTGACCCGTGCCCGTGAACAGTGCTCACCGGTTGGGGTTGGGGTTGGAATTTGGGGGCTGTAGGGGCTGCGGATGAGGGTTTCGGAGGGGGAGAAGAAGGCTATGGATGGGTAGTACCTTGGAGAGGAGTTTGGCGGCCTTGGAGTCGTCACCTAGGGTTCCACGGCGTCGGCACCGGGGAGGGATCGCTGGAATCCGGGAATACTTCTTCTCCAAATCCAACAATACTTTAGATCAGCCCACATATCTCCTATTTATAAGAAAAGACACATTAGGGTTTCCTCATCAACGGCTATGATTGGCCGGTGGGTTCGCCCTTAAAATATATCAAAAATAAACTGACAAAAATAAAGTAATATAGTATTTTGACTCGCGGCGACGATCCGGACGCAATCGTGGAGCCCGATCGTCGATCCGGGCATGTCATATATGGAAAGTTGTCAAATCATCCCCGAACGGGCCCAAAGCGTGTCCTCGTCTCTGCTCCGCATTACAAAGTAAGGCACAAACACATTCATTTTAAAAAATAAGCATCAAACATCAGTTCATCTTCTTGATCAGATTTTTCATATATTCTGTTCATTAATCATTCATTACTATCATTTATATCTCTTAAAAAATAAAATTAATGAAGTCACTTGCATCATATCTAAGTCAATACTTGAATATGTTTCACAAACACTAAATCATGCAAAAACTACTGAGTTCTTACATGATTTCTTTCTTTTGAAAAAAAGGTTTACGACAGAAATCGCGCCCAAATGTACCTTTTAAGCTCCAAAGTCGCAAAAAGATGCATGAAGACGCAAATCTCTGAGTGTGGAGGTGTGCCTTTAACAACATACCCCCCCCCCCCCGACATTTCCGTCGGTTTACAGCGGCACTCCAACTCATTCCCTCGCATTCCAGAGGCCCTCCTACGGCTTTTGCAACCTTCCAGCGGACTCTCCTCGCCATCGCCACCCTTCTACCTGCCATCACCACCATCTGCCGAGTCGACCCACCCCTCATGCAACTTCTTCAGCATTTTGACCGCCCTCCAAAGCCTCATAGCCCTCTTTTTAAACCTAGTGCATGCTCGATGCAATCAAATTGAAGTTTTCATGGATAGCCTCTTGCCATGAAGTTTGCACTTCATCGTCGGCTTCTTCCACATGCCTCCTTCCAGCCTCTGCCTGCCTCACTGCTTCCCGACGAGCCTCCTTCTCCCTCCATCCACAACCATCCCTCAGTGATTCTCGGCGTCTCCGCCCGCCTCCGACCGCACCACCCACCCCCCAACATTTCTATCGACTTACTACAGCGGCCCTCCAACTCATTCCCTCACATTCCAAAGGCCCTCCTGCGGCTTCTACACCCTTCCACCGGACGCTCCTCACCCTCGCTACCCTTCTGCCTCCCAGCACCACCTTTTGTCGAGTCAAGCCACCCCTCATGCGACTCCTGCGGCATTTTGTTCGCGCTCCAAAGCCACATGCCGCATTTCGTCGGCCCTCACACTCCCTTTCCGTCATAGCCTTCTTTCTGAACTCGGTGCATGCTTGAGGCTATCAAATTAAAGTTTTCATGGATAGCCTCGTGCCATGATGCTTGCGCTTCATCGTCGGCTTGTTCCACATGCCCCCTTATAGTAATCGCCTGCCTCGCTGCTTCCCAACGAGCCTCCTCCTCCCTCCATCTCACAGCCACATGTTAAGTGTCGCGTATTATTATAATTATCTTTATTATCGAGGTGTCTAGTTGTTATCATTATGTAGGAGCTACGAGCCCCGAGTCTAGTATTAATGTTTTGTCTTCTTATATGTTGTAGTCTATATAAAGGCATTGGATGTGTTGTAGGAATCAAGAAAGAAAGAATTCTAGTTCCTATCTTTTGAATGTGAGATCTTGGTGGCTCTCTCCTCCAACGGGACACCCCGCCTAGGCAGCCGCGGTTTCGGCTCCACGGTATCCTCCCCAATCATCTCCACCTCCGGCCACCACCGAGTTGGGACCATAACAACTTGGTATCAAAGGGAGGCGGTCCTCTTCCACACACCATCGCTCGATTCTCTCGTTCTAGCAACCCCGAGCCATCGTTTCCGACCACGACATCCAGCTCCACATCCATCAACCGTGGCTTCTACATCCTCGAGCCTAGCCCTACTCTGCCCCCATCGATCCCCTGCCCTCAGGCCGACGAAGCCCTCTCCCTGCTGCGTCGACACCACAAGAAACCCAGCTCGTCAAACTTCATCCGCTCCATTCTGTATAATCGATCAGAGTCGACCGTCTTTATTCCCAGAAGTCCCTGACAAACTCCCTCCTCTATCAAAGTTCAGGTTGACCGGGCTCCTTACCGCATACAGGCGCTGGCCTCTTCGCCTTCCGTCGAGCCGGTGTGCTTCTTCAGCGCACCAACATCGAGCCCAGCCACCGCGATCGCGATCAGCACTCGTCTGCTTGTCTGAAGACGAGCCCAGTAGCATCCTTCAGCGCCATCGACGGGGCTCCCTCCTTCCTGCTCCTTCCTGCTCTTTTCTCGAGCCCCTCACACCTCACACCTGACAGATCAACACCTTAGCCATTGCAGCCCTTTTTTGAGCCCCATATCGCCTGTGCTTGCATTTAATTTCTACTTTGGTAATCAATTCTTTTTATTAATTTATTGATTATTAAATCCTATCCTATTGTTGATTCCCTTGACATTGTCACTTGAACCAGTTTGGCTATCGATAAAAGCCAGCACGCATCAGTCGTAGATTTTAACAGTTATTCCAGCTCCTGGCTTTTGCATTGGGAGAATCTCCTATCAATTCTATTTTTTATTGAGCCCAACAATCAATTAATGCAATTATTTTAATTGATTAATCAATTTTTGTGTTATGGACCGCTCATTCACGGACCTAATCCCGCCGGTCGAGCCCACAACATGGGATGCAGCCCTGCACACCAATCCTTCTCCGCACGTGTTCTCGGTGCGGCGGGGTGTTGAGGTCGGGTCTCGAACCCTTTACCTCCTTGATAAGAGGCACTTAACGCTTGCCCTCATCACCAACTGATCTGTCGCACCGAGAACACATGCGGAGAAGGTTTGGGTGTGCAGGGTCGCGGCCCATGTTGTGGGCTCGATCGGCGGGATTAGGCCCGTGAATGAGCGGTCCATAACATTAATTGAGTCATCAAGTGTTATTATGGAAAACACCAAGCTAACTGTCGCGGGCGTGGCCACCATCCAATCGATGCTCCGAGAGATCATGACCTCCATGGACACCCGCCTTCGGAATGCCGAAGCACTCCTCCACCACATTAAGAATTTGAATGTCGTCTTTCTGCCGCAGCCTGTGTACCTGCCGCTTCCATCGTTGCCTCTCGTCGTACAATCGCCATCTGCGCCGGCCGCTGACGTGCCACCGCTCTTAGAGGTAATTGCCCTTCCGCCATCACCTGTTGTGGTGGTGCCACCCCACCTTGGGCCACCTTCGTCAGACTTCATGGCCGCCATTCCTCCAGCACTTGCTCCGCCGATCGCGACGGTCACCTCACCACCTACAAATCCATTCCTTCTGTCGGTCGTCGCCTCCCCGACCTACTTGTTGCTACTGCTCTTCACCACTCCACTGACCTTGCCGAAGCCATTACTTCCGCCGCTCGTCTTTCCAACGGCGCCGCCGCTACCCACTGACGCTACTGTCATCGCTACACGATATCATGCATTGTTCTGGCGGGAGATCAAGCTGCCAGATGCTTCGGTCACCATGTGGAGTTCGAGCTTGAGGGCAAGCTCGATTTCAAGGGCGGATGAGATGTTACGTGTCATGTATTATTATAATTATCTCTATTATCGAGGTGTCTAGTTATCATTATGTAGGAGTCTCGAGCCCCGAGTCTAGTATTAGGTGTCATCATTAGTGTTTTGTCTTCTTATATGGTGTAGCCTATATAAAGACATTGGATGTGTTGTAGGAATCAAGAAAGAAAGAATTCTAGTTCCCATCTTTTGAATGTGAGATCTTGGTGGCTCTCTCCTCCAACGAGCAACCCCACCTAGGCAGTCGCGGTTCTGGATCCACGGTATCCTCCCCCATCATCATCTCCACCTTCGGCCACCACCGAGTTGGGACCATAACACCACCCCTCAACGGGTCTTCGACCATTGGATTCGCTTCCTCCTTTCCCAACACCCGCTTCGTTCCCCCACTGCCAACTGCGGCACGCACCCCCCCTAATACCCTCATCTTCCAATTTGCATTGATTTTCCTCCAATCCGCTCTCCTTCCGACAAATCTGTGACAAAGGCTCCACCTGGTGGCTCACCAACCTTTCACACAACGCCACATTCTTCTTCTGTTTCCCTTCGTTTCTTGGAGACCCCCACCTACCTGTCAACTCTATTATCTCCCAACTCCTCTTTTTCAACATCTCTCGAGCCCTACTCTTACCCTACCCTCACATATTGTCACTGTCCCGCTTTGACAAGACTTCTCATCAGGTTTCCTTCCAAAATCATAACTACTTACTCATCATCAACCTAATGTCTGGCCCCACGACCCTTGTTCAGGATCTGGATGGATTTTCGCCAACATACTTCATAACAACCAGCCTCCGACCGAAGCCTTGGCCCAGCTAGCATGCACCTCGCTCATATTTGAGGATGAGAAATTTTGCAGGCATGGCATTGTGCAGGCATGGCATTGCTTCACCTCTCGAGCATTCCCATGTTGGGTTATACACCCATTTTTGTCACTTGTACCACAACTCTGCAGCAACCTGCCAATTACGGCGTCTCTAAGCTTCTGATGCTTCACCTGATCCACCCACCCGAGAAGTCGTCTAAGTATCATTGACACGCCTATGGGACCCTTCCCTGCTTGACCTTGGGGAAAAATACGCTTTTCAGGACGGGTCTTTATGTATTTTGTCATGTAGTGGGGTCTCCATCTGTATTGATACGCACGTGTAAATTTATATATTTTGCCATGTAGTGTGGTCTCCATCTGTATTGATAGTCTTTGGTCTCTCTTTGGAGATAGGAATGCTTCGGAGGACCCAACCTTCAGCTGCTTGGCGAGAGCTTGTCTCTTGATTGTATCGTTTATTTCATGCAATGCGAGTTTATGTTCTTTGTTTTAGATCTTGATACGGCTTTCGCGTATCATCACCCGCCTGTGCTTTTTAATCCCGTCCCACTCATATCACTTCAGATTCTTGGGATGGAAGTGTAGGTTTCTTAAAATAAAGATTCGGGAAGAGTATCATAAACCTTGACAGATCAAGAGAGTAAGATTAAGGCTTCATTTGTTTTAGTGGTTGCGGTTGTAAAAAGAGTTATAAATGGAGGTTTGTAAAAGGAGCTATTGGAAACTGGTTGGTGAAAATGGAGATTTGTTTGGGTAGTCTGTGTTTGCAGAGCTGTTCGAAACAGAGAACTGTTTGGCAATACAGCGGTGGCGTTTTATAATAAAATATTATAAAATATTTTATATTTTTTGTTTTTAATTAATTTTAATATTAATAATACTGCTGTTTTTTTAACTATAAATCCTTTTATTAATTATATATATAATATATTAGATTTTTTATATATATAAAATTTTTTTGTAACTTTTTTTGTAATATTTTTAACTGTTCAAACTTTAGATTAAATTTTTTAATTGTTTTTGTAAGAAATTTTCCTCCGCCTCCTCTGCCTCCGCCTCCGCCTTACATTCCCCCTACCTCCGCGTGCCTCCGCCGCCGCCGGCCTCCCCGGAGCCCGTCGGCATGGTCGTCGGACCCCGGCGAAACCCACCTGGGGTAGTCCGGCGGGGCTCCGGCAGGGCCCCAGCCGTCGGAGACCCTAACCGTGAGGCGATATGGGCCTCACGGTTAGGTCCTTCGGCGGTTGGGGCCCTGTCGGAGCCCCGCCGGACTACCCCTGGTGGGTTCGTCGGGGTCCGGCGACCATGCTGGCGGGCTTCGGGTAAACCGGCGACGGCGGAGTTGCTGGCACGGGAGGGCGGCAGAGCTGCTGGCACGGGAGCTGCTGGCACGGCGGGACACGTCCGGGCGGCACTGTCTGAAGAAACGCGGCCAACCGGAGATCTTACCCTATGTTTCGACACGCTCGATTTTAGGGATAATGAAAACGCCGGTTGTTGGATAAGTAGGCGGAAAAACAAACGGGTTCCAGATGGCGCGGTTGCGTTTACCAAAACGTACGGATGGAATCGCTGAACCAAATGCACCCTAAACTCAAACTTTAACTTTCCTGCGCCTGCATAACTACCCAATAAAGCCTCGAGTTAGTGGTAAATTATTTTTGAAAATTATTTTTGAAGAAAGTGGTCACACTGTCTATGAAGAATTGTTTGTTTTTTATTTTCTTAAGGTGTTTTTCCTTGCAAATAAAATATAGATATTAATTCATGTATTTCAACACATTATCATGAATGAAAAAGATTTTTTTTATGACTCGTCTGCTTGTAGTTCCATAGTTTATCATCTCACAAAAAGTGAACAAAGGGTTATTGTCGATTTTAGAAGCCTAGTATTATCCCTTTGTGACATCATTTTCAGTAAGTTTTCTAATGGATTTTTCCTTCTCAAGTGATATTCCCTTTGCAACTTCCTTCTCCAACATATTTTTGGGACCTATGTTTTGGAATCAAAACATGCAAGCTCACAATATCATTAATTGACGCCTTTCCATCCATATATATGAGCATGGTGATATGTTGAATGAAAAGAGTGTATTAAGTTTATGCATAACATACGAGATGGCTTGTATCTCTTAGAATCCATTGAGCGAGAAGAAGATTCTGTTTGTCAAGGTAGTGTATTATAATGAGAACTGATTTGATAGGTAAGTTGCACGTCAAGCATTTAATTTGTATAACGTCTTTAGGTTTCTCAATTGTGAGGGTAAAAATTTGATGTCTACAACAACATTAGAACTCGTCTTTAGATTTTTCAATTATGAGGGTAAAAATTGATGCCTACAACAACATTAGGACTCGCTCTAACTAGGCGTGTAAACGGTTCGATTTTTATACATCCCAAATAGAAAACGAACCAAAACTGATTGGCTCGGTTCGGTTTGGTTCGGTTTTTAAACATCGGCTCGGTTTCTAACATACTAAATTACAAATACAAGCAAACATTTCAAGCATGGTTCGTCGGTTCAGTTTCATCGGTTTACCGAAGGTGTAAACCGAAACCGAAACCGAACCGAACAGGTTCGGTCTTCATCCCCCCGGAACCGAAACCAAATCGGTCGGTTCGGTCCGAAATTCGGTTCAATTGGCTCTATTCGATTCGGTTTGGTCGGATTCTATTTTTTGCGCACACCTCTAAATTTAACAAGCGATACCTCAAATTACTATGGAATTTCATATACATGTAGGATTTATTTGCCTTGATTTAAATTACACTCCATAGAATAAGAGTCTCTTGTTTGCAATTTATCATGAGTGGATTTTATCATTTATATATGGTGATATGTTGAATGAAAAGAATGTATCAAGTTTATGCACAACATACGAGATGGCTCGTATCTCTTAGAATCCATTGAGCGAGAAGATGATTTTGTTTGTCAAGGTAGTGTATTATAATGAGAACTGATTTGATAGGTAAGTTGCACGTCAAGCATTTAATTTGTATAATGTCTTTGGGTTTCTCGATTGTGAGGGTAAAAATTTGATGCCTACAACAACATTAGAACTCGTCTTTAGGTTTTTCAATTATGAGGGTAAAAATTGATGCCTACAACAACATTAGGACTCGCTCTAACTAGGCGTGTAAACGGTTCGATTTAATCCCAAATGGAAAACGAACCAAAACTAATTGGCTCGGTTCGGTTTGGTTCGGTTTTTAAACATCGGCTCGGTTTCTAACATTTGAAGCATGGTTCGTCGGTTCAGTTTCATCGGTTTACCGAAGGTGTAAACCGAAATCGAACCGAACAGGTTCGGTCTTCATTATCAAGGAACCGAAACCGAACCGGTCGGTTCGGTTCGATTCGGTTTGGTCGGATTCTATTTTCTGCGCACACCTCTAAATTTAACAAGCAATACCTCAAATTACTATGGAATTTCATATACATTTCATATACATGTAGGATTTATTTGCCTTGACTTAAATTACGCTCCATAGCATAAGAGTCTCTTGTTTGCAATTTATCATGAGTGGATTTTATCATTTATCATTGAATTCGAGATCTCTCTTAAACGCTAAAAAATTCTTCCCCTGCAAATATCCACACTTAACATGCAAAAATATTTACGCAATGCAAGACCTCATTGCAGGACAAAGGACGAAACTCAATGTACAACAAAATCTTATCGAACATAAATTTTTACCATTGAAAATTGGATCTTGTTTTCATTTTTCCTAAAAACATTTTCTGCCGAGGCCACTTGTGAGACGATGGATGAGAACTCAATTTACGGTAGATCTTATTGAGCATGAATTCTAGAGGTGCTTCGGTTTGGGTTAAGGTGAAGTTTCTTATATATTTTGGTGAGATGTAGAAAGTTGATAAAAATGTCTCCAACTGCAAAGGGTGGTTATCACCTATGATGAAAGGATTCTCCCTTTGGCAGCCACATAACAGATGACGTCTTTCTTCCTTTTTTAATGTGATATTGTCTTCAACGTCAATATGATTATTCATCATATACATCATTTTGCCTAATGACTTGACAGATTAATGATGTATGGGAATGAACCAATCCTCGCCCTAAGTATGAGGGCTAGTTGAGTGATGGAGGGTTGTTGGTCACACATGTCCATCGTCACTAGTTGGAAATGATTGACGTAAATCTATTGTCATTTCAATGGCTCTTTCTTCATGGATACCCGTTAGTGTGGGTGCATTTGCACATGTTTTTCTCTTTTTTACACTCGTAAACATGAGGTGAGTTGTCGACTCAAAATGAGCAATATAGTCAATGCATTTTGGAGTCCATGAATAACAGCTAAGGTAGGACTCCTTAAACTTTGACAAACCAAACTCATTCGTAATCTTTGAGCTAAATGGGCGTAAATATGGTTCGTCATCGGGAGCTATTTGATTGGGAATTAGCGTCTCATCTAGTGTGCATGTCATAATGTAAGCTTGTGAGTAGATGAACCACGTGAAGAATACATTAGAATGTATAGGTTGGAATTCAATGACTCACATCAAAATACATACTTAATAACTCAGATAAATCAAGCTAAGTCGTGATTACAATACTTTATAGTAAGTGCAAGCTTGATAAAATTTAAAGATACATGAACTGTCGGGTTTTATGAGAAGTCTAGGACTACAAATATCCTTGTTATTTAACAATCTATTCATGTCATGCTTTTATTGAGTTATAATCATTATTCTTCTCTTTGTAATAGTTTAGTATGAAGCATATGATTTAATTGTTTTAGTGCAAATATTTGTAGATTATGTAATAATTTGCAAGCTCGTAGTTCAGTAATAAATCACTTCTCCTTATGTGCATGTGGGACACTTTGGGGAAAAGATATTCTTACTTGTTAATAGATTGACCCATTTATATGTGATTTTCTTCTGGGGAAATCCGGTTGAGAGCTCCATTTACATTGGCTTCTTCTAAGAGAAGGATAAAAGGTTTAGTTATGATTTTCCATTTTTGCTTCATGGACAGAAGTTGTGGACAATATTTTTATGTAATTGATGAAATATACTCTAGTTTGCATTTCAATTTTTCAGTGGACATTTTTTTATTACTGGCTTTGTGATTCATTAGATGTACTCGCCTCAGCACTTAGTAAGAGAAATTCTTTTGTTGATATTTACCTGTTAGTTGTACTTAGATTATTACATGATTTTGTTACCATTATAGCTTAGATTATTAACACTTAAGGGCAAGTTTTACTGTACTGCAATTAGACCAGCGATGCTCTATGGTTGCAAAGGGTGGATATTCTCAGATATTTGAAGACTGCTCCGAGACAAAAATTTGTCTACAAACCATCTTGCTCTCTGTTTCTTGTTGCGTACTCTGAAGCTGACTATGCGGGGTCTCTTGATGATAGGTGTTCCACAACTGGTTTTTGTACTTACTTCGGTGAAAACCTTATTACCTAACGTAGCAAGAAACAGTTTATTGTTGCTCGCTCGTCTGCTGAGGCCGAATACCGTGTTATGGCAGCGGTTATCTCTGAGCTTACCTGGCTTGAGAGTCTCCTTAATGATTTGGGAGTCAAACTCTCCTCTCCGACGACCTTGTTATGTGACAGTCAAGTAGCTATACATATTGTCAAGAATCCAGTATTCCATAAGCGAACCAAGCATAATGAAGTTGATTGTCACTTCATTCGGGAAAAATTTCAATCAAAGAAGTTGAATTGGAGCATGTCCCTGCGGCAGAGCAAGTTGTTGACGTCCTCACCAAAGTCCTTTCTCGACCAGTATATCATCAGTTCCTATCCAAACTTGGTGTCTGCGACTTGTATGCTCCAGCTTGCAGGGGAAGTGTTAAAGAAGAAAACGTAAAAGCCCATTTATAAAGCCCACTATTGGAGCTCATGTAGATTCTCTTTAGTCCCACATCTTAGGATTGAGATTCTCTCCTCTCTCCCTTCCCATATAAATGTATACATACTAATTTTTTGAGAATTAATAAAGATCAGAGTTTTTAATCTCTGTCCTGCGTTTCTCTACACTATTAATATATTATTATTTTAAAATTAAAACAAAAAGTCTAAACCTAAACTAAAGGATTAAAGTCTTACAAGACTTCATTTGCTCAATTTCGAGTAAACCCAATTTACTTTAGAGCCGACTTAGAATGAAAGAGTTTGATCAGTTCATTCAATGGATCTACCCTTTTTAAAATATTCAGAGAAAATTGCTCGATTTTGAACTGAATCGATTTCATTTCGAGTCGAGGCGACTCAACTCAAAATAATTTCAATTTCGAGTCAAGATCGACTCGAAAATTTCGATTTTGAGCTGACCCAAATCACTCAAACTCGCCTCAAAATCAGCACTAATAGTATTTCTTCAAATAATATTTGCTCTATGTCATCACTTTCTCTAATTTGTGGACAGTAGGCACCGGAACAAATTGATTGATGATTCTAGTGTGTATAAATTACTTAAGAAAATAAAGTGATTATAGTTAGATAAATGTAGATATCTTACTGGTCTTACAAATTCAGTACCAGAGCTCCCCAACCTAACAACCATATCAAAGAGTAATAAACAACACATCAACAAAAGAAATTCAAAAAAAACCCAATAATTTCAGCAACAGCAACTTTGAACCTCAGGTTTATAATTAACAAACACACAATGCATAATTCTTATTTTTAAATACCACTTCAGATACAAGGTACATCCATTAAAACAATGCACATAAATCATAACAAGCTATAATCAAGCCTAAGAAATGTACTGCATAAGACCTAGGAACCTACTTTACACGAACAAAGTTTAGACCAGCGAATCAGATAAAATGCATAATTTTTCAAATAGCCTAGAGTAATATTAGAACGTTAGCCAGATTTTGTGTTTTTTAATGAAAGAAGATCCACACATTCATAAAATGTTTGTAGAGAAATGCGAGGATCAGCTAAGAATCTTTGTAGTAGATTGACGCCCACATAAACAGGATTACGCTATCTCAAAAACAATAAAAAAAAGGAAACTGAAGGGAGAAACAAACAACGCACCTGAGAGCACTTGGAGAGGAGCTTCGTCCAAGCTGCCTTATGTGGCCAGGCCTTCCCTTTGATTTTTTCCAACGCAGGCAGCAACTTCAGTAAGTGCTCCGCCTCTGCAAATTCCCACGACCCAAGATGAAAAATTCAAGAGGACGAAAAAAATCAGCAAATAAAAAGAATAATCTAAAAGCAGATCCACCGACAAAATTGTACCAGGAGTCTTAGAGTTTAAGTAAGAAAGAGATGAGAGACCTCGAGAAGCAAAATTAATTGCAGAACTCTCCTCCTGGGCGTCCTCTTCCTGCTTTTCCTCCGGATTAGAAGAGCCGTTTGCAGGAAGATCTACATCAGCCGGATCTACCGATGGCTGCCTGTCCTCGGAAACAGCTACAAGCTCCTTCGGATTCGACCGATCCTCCGTCGACGACACCGTCACCTCTTCTCCCTAATAGATTCATATCAACGATAGGAATTAAACCCTAAAATTTGAAAATGAAAGGAGATCCCACGAAGGAGAGGAAACCAGAAATCGAACCTTTGAGCGCTTGATCTTCGTAGAAGACGATGTGGAAGGAGAAGACAAAGGACGCTTCGAGGAAGACGAACTCCTTGTAGCCACCATCTTCGCTGCTTGATGCCGGAGAGAAATGGAGAGGAGGAAGAAGAAGAAGAAGAAGAAGAAAGACGAAGGATATTAGATAGAGGGCGAGGAAGCGGCGACAAATTGACGCAAGGCGAGGATTTTTTATAATTGTATTTTCTTGGTGTATTTTTGCATTTACTCGGGGTTCTGCTGCGCCCAATTAGCCAATATATATATTTATATAATATATGTTTTATAATAATTTTATATATATCTTTACTACTATAATAGAAATACTGTGCTCTGCAGATAACATGAGTTAGAAATTAGAGGGTAATTAGGTGGCCGTCGGATTTCAGATTTTTGATCATGAACCGTTGGATCAAACCAACCCTCTATCCAGACTTTTTTATAGGCCTCTTAAACCTACTTTAGGACAGTCCTAAACCTACTATAGGACAGCAAAAAAACTAGCGGACCTGCAACCGGCGAGCCCGCAAACAACCAGCAAGCCCATCCCGCGAAAACCTGCAAGCAAGCCCGCCCGCAAGTCAGCCAGCCAACATTACTTCAAATATCTAAAGCTGAATATTGAATATATATCCCCAGAAATCCGAAGAATGGACGGTGTGGGACTAAACCCGCATGTCTAGGCACGGGAATCAGATTTTTCGGGGCCCAATATGAGGGTCAAGATGGCTCCAAAACGAAAAGTGGTCAACATGAAAGTTGTAGATCTCGGCGATACGAACAACTTTCATGTTGATCACTTTTTGATTTGAAGCCTCCTTGACCTTCGATTTGGGACCCGAAAAGTCTGCGAGACGAGACTGCTACAGTAAAGGCACGGAAATCAGGTTTTTCGGGGCCCAATATGAGGGTCAAGATTGCTCCAAAACGAAAAGTGGTCAACATGAAAGTCGTAGATCTCGGTGATCCGAACAACTTTCATGTTGATCACTTTTTGATTTGGAGCCTCCTTGACCTTCTATTTGGGACCTGAAAAGTCTGGGCGCAAGACTGCTACAGTAAAAGCACGGAAATCAGGTAAAATAATAATATATATATAAAAAACAGCCCGGGTGCGGGCGAAGCCCGCCGGGGGGCGGGCGAAGCCCGGCGTCGCCGGCCGGGTACTGTGGCGCGTGGCCATCGGGCCGGAGGCCCGTGCCTGTCACTCGTATATATATATATATATATATATATATATATATATATATATATATATATATATATATATATATATATAGATATAGATCAACGTCAAAGTTGTAGATATTGTTGATACGAACAACTTTCATGTTGAACATTTTTTTATTTGAAACTTTTTATTTGAAACCTCCGTAGCACTTTCATCGCCCTAGATTTCGATCCCCAAATCGAAATTCAAAACAGTTCCAAATCAAAAAGTGTTCAACACGAAAGTTGTTCATATCGACGACTGAACAACGACGACGATATCTACAACTTTCATGTTGATCACTTTTCGATTTGAAGTCATCCTGACCCTTGCCTGTACGTTTGTACGCTTGCACATTTTGTATATATATATACAAGTGACAGGCACGGGCCCTGGGGGCATTCGGCGGGGGTGTGACAATCGGCGGGGTGCGACATTCGGCGGGGTGCGACATTCGGCGGGATGCGACATTCGCCGGTGGTGCGACATTCGCCGGTGGTGTGACATTTGTCGTGGGGACGATATTTGTCATGGGCGGCGACATTTGTCGTGGACACTACCCGCCCCTATGGCCTCGTGCGACAGTACCCGACCGACGGCGGCGGGCTCCGCCCGCTCCCGGCGGGCTCCCCCCGCTCCGCAACATATACATATGAGTACTCAAAATGGCCGTAAAAAAATATAAATCAAGAATCCAATTTTTATTTTGTAAAACAAATTATATTTTAACGTTAAAACATTAATTTTTCTCTTGTCATTCCTAGCTAGAGACAATAGGTTTAGGGTATCTAGTATTTTTATTTTTTGTATTTTAATATTGTAAAGTTGTGTAATTATCTAAAAAGATATTGTCTTTATAATATACTAATATAAAGTTTGGTGAATAGAACTATAATGGCAATATATGGACATCAGGCAATGTTTCACCAAAGAGTAGTTTTCCTATATTAGTAGACAAGTGACAGGCACGGGCCTTCGGCCTTGGGAGCATTCGGCGGGGGTGCGACAATCGGCGGAGTGCGACATTCGACGGGGTGCGACATTCGCCGGGATGCGACATTCACCGGTGGTGCGACATTTGTCGTGGGGACGACATTTGTCGTGGGCGGCGACATTTGTCGTGGGCGGCGACATTTGTCGTGGGCGACGACATTTGTCGTGGACAGTACCCTCCCGTATGGCCTCGCGCGATAGTACCCGGCCGACGACGGCGGGCTCCGCGCACTCCAGTCGGGCTCCGCCCACTCCAGTCGGGCTCCGCCCACTCCAGTCGGGCTCCGCCCACTCCAGTCGGGCTCCGCCCGACCCGCAACATATCCATATGAGTACTCAAAATAACCGTAAAAAAATATAAATCAAGAATACACTTTTTTTTGTAAAACAAATTATATTTTAACGTTAAAACATTAATTGTTCTCTTGTCATTCCTAACTAGAGACAATAGGTTTATGGTATCTAGTGTTTTTATTTTTTGTATTTTAATATTGTAAAGTTGTGTAATTACTTAAAAGGATATTGCCTTTATAATATACTAATATAAAGTTTGGTATAATTGTGTAATTATGAATGCAACTATAAGGGCAATATAGGGGCATCAGACAATGTTTCACCAAAGAGTAGTTTTCGTATATTAGTATATTAGTATATATATATATATATATATACGAGTGACAGGCACGGGCCTCCGGCCCGATGGCCACGCGGCACAGTACCCGGCCGGCGACGGCGGGCTTCGCCCGCACCCGGGCTGTTATATATATATATATATATATATATATATATATATATATATATATTATTATTATTTTACCAGATTTCTGTGCTTTTACTGTAGCAGTCTCGCCGCCCAGACTTTTCAGGTCCCAAATAGAAGGTCAAGGATGCTCCAAATTAAAAAGTGATCAACATGAAAGTTGTTCGGATCGCCGAGATATACAACTTTCATGTTGACCACTTTTCGTTTTGGAGCCATCTTGACCCTCATATTGGGCCCCGAAAAACCTGATTTCCGTGTCTTTACTGTAGCAGTCTCGCCTCCCAGACTTTTCGGATCCCAAATCGAAGGTCAAGGAGGCTCCAAATCAAAAAGTGATCAACATGAAAGTTGTTCGTATCGTCGAGATCTACAACTTTCATGTTGACCACTTTTCGTTTTGGAGCCATCTTGACCCTCAAATTGGGCCCAAAAAAATCTGATTTCCGTGCCTAAACAGGCGGGTTTAGTCCCACACCGTCCATTCTTCGGTTTTTTGCGGGTATATATTCAATATTCAGCATTAGATATTTGAAGTAATGTTGGCTGGCTGTCTTGCGGGCGGGCTTGCTGGTTGTTTGCGTGCTCGCCGGGATGGGCTTGCTGGTTGTTTGCGGGCTCGCCGGTTGCAGGTCTGCTAGTTTTTTGCTGTCCTATAGTAGATTTAGGACTGTCCTAAAGTAGGTTTAAGAGGCCTATAAAAAAGTCTGGATAGAGGGTTGGTTTGATCCAACGTTTCATGATCAAAAATCTGAAATCCGACGGCCACCTAATTACCCTCTAATTTCGAACTCATGTTATCTGCAGACCACAGTATTTCTATTATAGTAGTAAAGATATATATATATATATATATATATATATCTTTATATATAAGGGAATATAGATATTTGGGGGCACACCATGGATTGAATATTGACCATTGGATCATGAGAGAGAGTATGAGAGGAGTGATATTTATGAGAGAGAGTGGAGGGAGAGGGAAAGAGAGGGTGTAGGAGAGAGAAGGAGAGAGAGATAGAGGGGGAGTGATAAAAAGAGAGAGAGGGGGTGAGATTAATTAATTTTTATAGAATAAATTTTGCAAAATTTTATAAAATAAAAATGGGAATAGTACTTCATATTTTTTTGCGGTCATTTTAAGTACTCATATGTATATGTTTTGAAAAAAAAAAATTGGATGTGTGCGCAACCCGCTCATAGGCGGGCGCAGCTCGCAACGACCCATCTAGCACGGCCGAAGCCCGTGAGCAGGCGGGCGAAGCCCGCCTGAATGCGGCCGAAGGCCGCCCGAGAGCATCGAGCACGGGCGTAGCCCGTGCGAAGATGCTCGTATATATATATATATATATATAAGCTCAAACTTTTTAAGTCTAAAAAAGTTTGAACTGGTTCTCCCACAATATCTGTCTCAAGCTTAAAAAAGTTTTAGCTTATATATTCCAAACTCATATATATATATATATATATATATATATCACTATTATAAGAGAAAAGTTGTCTTTGGTGAAACATTCAAAAATATCAATTATGCGCTCATTTTAATATTTTAATGACTTGACATATATTATAATCTATTTCAAAGAAATTAAAATACAATGTCCATTCAAGTAATTACACTATCCCCAAATTTAGAGTAATCATGAAAATCCATTAAAATTCAAAAACTTTTTTAGTAGAACTCCTACACCTACTATGGTAGGCTATTAATAGACATGTCGGCGGTCTATTCGAGGAAGGTTGTCATTAGGCATATCAGCGGTCTATCCGAAGAGCAGTGTAATTTTTTTTTAATTAATTCAATTTAATTTTTTCATGTTTTCAGTTTAAATGTTTAATTAATTAATTTTTTAATTTATTTTATTAATGTTTTCAATTTTAAAAAAAACAGGCGGTTGGGGGCGGGCTTCAATTTAAAAAAGCAGGCGATTGGGGGCGAGCGAAGCCCGCCGTCGCCGACCGGGTACTGTGGCTCGTGGCCATCAGGCCGGAGGCCCGTGCCTGTCACTCGTGTGTGTGTGTGTAGGGAAGTTTAATATGTGGGCGTACAGACAAGACTCAAGGAGACTTCAAATAGAAAAGTGTTCAACATGAAAGTTGTGGATCTCGGCGAGACGAACAACTTTCATGTTGATCACTTTTTGATTTGATGCAGTCGATTTGGGCCTCGAAATCTGGGGCGGCGAGAGTGCTACTGTAGCACTCTCGCCGCCCCAGATTTCGATACCCAAATCGAGGGTCAAAACTGCTTCAAATCAAAAGGTAATCAACATGAAAGTTGTTCGTCTCACCGAGATATACAACTTTCATGTTGAACACTTTTCTATTTGAAACCATCTTGACCCCCAAAATGACCTGTCCGTACGTCTGCACATAAGCATGCTCGCACTATATATATATATATATATATATATATATATATATATATATATATATATATATATATATATATATATATATATATATATATATATTAAGGAGACTCCAAATCGAAAAGTGTTCAACATAAAAGTTGTAAATCTCGGCGAGACGAACAACTTTTATGTCGATCACTTTTTTATTTGGAACAGTCTTGACCTTTTGGGCCTCAAAATTTGGGGTGGCGAGAATGCTACAGTAAGGTCCGAAAATCAGGTTTTTCGGGGTCCAATATGAGGGTCAAAACGACTTCAAATCGAAAAGTGATCAACATAAAAGTTGTAGATCTTCTGAGATCTACAATTTTTATGAAGATCTACAACTTTTATCTTGATCACTTTTCGATTTGGAGTCATTTTGACCCCCAAAAACACTTGATTGTACGCCCGCATATAAGGATGTCCGCATATTATATATCTTTATTATTTAAAACAATAGGCATATCTCGAGGCACACCACAGGTTGAATCCAGACCGTCCGATCAAACAACTTCAATTTCTGGCCGTCGGATTGCATCAATTAGGGCTGCCAATAAATTTTTCTCCAAAAAACTGTTTGATGCATCTCTCCAAAATCCCGATAGGAAATTTTGCCCACCCGCGCCTTCACGGTTTCACCACGCCGCCTCCGACAGAGCCGCTGGCGGCCTTCCCAGCCTCCACCGGTGGGTTCACCGGCCTCCGGCGAACTCGCCGGGTGTTGTCTGGCGGCGAGCGGACAGGGCCACCGCCGGCGGTGGCCCTGCCCGTAAGCCCCAGTTTAGGGCTCACGGGCAGGGCCTCCGCCGGCGGTGGCCCTTCCCGCTCGCCGTCGGACAGCCACCGGCGGGTTCGTTGGAGGCCGACGAACCACCCGGTGAGCGCTGGGTAGGTCGTCGGCTGCTCCTCCGCCGGCGGCGGCAGAGGGAAACAGGAGCGAGCAGGCGGAAGCGGAACAGGAGGGTTGTTTCCGCGATTTTGTTTTTAATTTTTGTTTTTTTTAAATAATTTAATTAAATAACTAAATAATTCATTTTTCTATTTTATAATTTATTTACTATTATAATTATATTATAATTAATCTAAAATAATTTAAAATTCAAATTAAGAAAATTTTAAATACTTATAAATTTAAAAAACTGCCCGGGCGGTGCCTGCCGGGGTGGGAGCCCGCCGGCGGCGGGCAAAGCTTGGCGGGGGCAGGCGAAGCCCGTTTGAATGTCAAGCGGGCGAAACCGGCTTGATTGGGGGCGAAGCCCGCAGCTCCGCATCGAGAACGGGCGAAGCCCGTTCGAAGATGTTAGTATTATATATATATATATATATATACACACACGAGTGCCGACACGGGGCTCCGCCCCTATGGCCATGCGCGACAGTACCCGACCGACGACGATGGGCTTCGCCCGCCCCATCAAGACGGGTTTCGCCCGACACATATACATATGAGTACTCAAAATGACCGTAAAAAATATACGTAAATATTATAATTTTTATTTTGTAAAACAATATATGTTTTGACCTAAAAATAGGCGATTGTTATTAGCACTACACTTTTAGATATTAGCACTACGTTTACTCCTAATTTTCCGCGCCTTTGAAAATACTCCTTGTACATGCATTTTTAGAAAAAATGTTCAACACGAAAGTTGTATATCTCGACGAGATCTACAACTTTCGTGTTGAACACTTTTCCTAAAAATGCATGTACAAGACGTACATTAGAAATACGCTCAGATTTCGCGTCTTTTAGAAATACGCCTTATACATGCATTTTTAGAAAAAGTGTTCAACACTAAAGTTGTAGATCTCGTCGAAATCTACAACTTTTGTGTTGAACACTTTTCCTAAAAATGCATGTATAAGGAGTATTTTCAAAAGGCGCGGAAAACTAGGAGTAAACATAATGCTAATATCCAAAAGTGTATTGCTAATAACAATCGCCTAAAAATATTAATTTTGACTTTAATAAAGTTAATTGATTTAATGTCATCACCCCAAAAATACCACTGATATGTCTAATGACAACCTTCCTTGAATAGACCGTTGACATGCCTAATGACAATCTACCATAGTAGGTGTAGGAGCTCTACTAACACACTTTTTGAATTTAAATGGATTTTCATCGTTACTTCTAATTTTTTAATAGTGTAATCACTTGAATGGACATTGTATTTTAATTTTTTTAATTTATATATATTTCACTATTATATAAGAAAACTTGTTTTTGGTGCAACATTCAAAAATGTCAAGTATACCCTCATTTTTAAATTTTAATGACTTGATATATATTACAATCTATTTCAAATATATATATATATATAATGTCTATACAAGTAATTACAATATCCCCAAATTTAGAGTAATGATGAAAATCCATTAAAATTCAAAACTTTTTAGTAGAACTCTTACACCTACTATGATAAGCTATCATTAAACATGTCAGCGGTCTATTCGAGGAAGTTGTCATTAGGCATATCAACGATCTATTCGAAGAGCAATGTAATTTTTTTTTAATTAATTCAATTTAATTTTTTCATGTTTTTAATTTAAATTTTTAATTAATTAATTTTTTTAAAATGTTTTAAATTTAAAAAGAGCAGGCGGTTGGGGGCGGGCGAAGCCCGCCGTCGCTGGTCGGGTACTGTGGCGCATGGCCATCGGGTCGGAGGCCCATGCCTGTCACTCGTATATATATATACGAGTGACAGGCACTCGATGGGAGCAACTGCCACCGTATGGCGGAAAAACAAACGAACAAAAGAATCTTGCGGAATGCTGAAAAAATGTCGAGAGCAGTCACAACTCTCCTCCTCCGGTCACGGATAAAGGAAGGCTTGACGAGAAGGTGAATAGCGACAACTCGGATGTCCCTCCGCACACTCAGGAGTGTATTGGAACTCACCCTCATGAACTAGATATTTGCGCTAGGTGAGGGGGAAGGGCATGCGAGCAAAGTGGCGATGTTTTAGCATCAGATGAAAAATCATGCCTTTCCCCTTGATGGTGTGTCTTATTTATAGACGATGAGGGAGGGTGGTATGTCGATCCCACGACCCAACGACGGGTCTTCCTCCTATATGAGGTTCATTTGATTATGAGTGGGTCGTGGTGAACTAGTCTCGTCCCCTGGAGTGAAGATGGTGTCCTTGGTGTGATGTTCATCGGTTGAGGGAAGTTAGATGTGGACTCATTGCGAGCTCATTGCTCGCTTATAGGGATAGCTAGGTTATGGAGAACTCATTACTAGCTTCTGCTGAGCTAATAACGAGGTTATTGCAAACTCATTACTGACTTATAGTGAGATGATAGTGAAGTTATGTGAACTCGTTACTCCAAGGGTATTTCATTAATTGACATGGTCAAGTTTTCCATGGTAGGCCACACGCCACACTGAGTACCGATCATACATGATCCCCACTTTTTGGGGATCGGCATGAGGTCAAAAAAACTGTACGAGACTCAGGACTCGGGAAGTTATTGGTGCCTATAAATAGTCCTCTAAGGAGCTTTCAAGGTTATGTCTCTTGGTCTGTTCGAGCTATAAAGTCGCTTGGCAGCTTATGTCGCCAACGTGGAAGAAAGATTGCACGTTGAGAGTTGGCCAACGTACTAGATCTTCACCCCTTCCCCTATAAATATGGGGGAGGGGTGTTGGCTAATCTAAGTATTTTTTGGGCTAACCTGACCGCTAAAATGGTGGAGATACATTTGGATGATTCGAGCTCTGAAGCGACCTCGCGGGAGGGGTCGTTGACTCAAGGAAGCTTCCCTCGAGGGGAAACTCTCCACCAGTGCGTGGTTCTCTTCCAAACATGCACTCGAGGGGTGGCTAGCCAACGAGCAAGAGGGAGTTGATTTCAGTCGACAATGTGGATGCTTAGATTTAAAGACAGACACCTTGAGGCATCGTTCGCTCGCTAAGCAAACCCTCATCAGGAGATAGGAGTCATCTACATCCAGGAGGAACATCAAGGTGTGTAATCCCGATTCGTGAGAGGGCATCGTGTCAGCAAGGGATAGTCAACCAACATGCAAGGGGGAGCTTCTCTCGGCTGCCAATCAAGGGGCTTGGATTTAAAGACATGTCCTCCTGGTGCCTTCAACCACCTTGCAAGTGATCAAGATTTCCATTTGTGAGACATCATCGTGGCTTGTGAAGAAAACGTAGGTACACAAATTTATTATAATCAGTCATATAAAGGTACATTTTATGCTTATCTTTGAACAAAAGTCTTTCCATGGGATAAGGGGCTAGCTAGGGTGGTATCATTCTTACTGTTGGAACTTGTGGAGACCAGGCGGTCTGGCGGACAGGTAAGGTGGACAGATTAGGCAGTCTGGCGGATAGCAGTGGCGGACAGACCTGGCGGTCTGCCTTTCTGATATTCCTAGTAGTGATTCCTCTATGGCGGTTAAGCGATAGTCGTGGCGGTTTGGCTTAGCAGTCTAGCAGTAGTCCGTTGTAAACCACATCAGTTAACTGTAGTGCGGTCTAGTACTCAGGGGTAGTGACTGTCCGGACTACTGAGATCAGATTCAGTTGACGGTCAGGCGGTTAGCTCATGTCTAACCGCATGAGATGCTTCTATATTCTTTCCGCAGTTGTGCTCTTCGTTGATCAATAGAGGCTTGATCACAGTTGGTGTTCGCAGTTATCAAGCACAAACTCTGGTGCGACCTGGCAGTTAGACATTGTCTTCCCGCAGCTTTCTCTCCTAAAGTTGTTCATAGGACTTTGTCGGATAGAGATTAGAGCAATCAAATTTGTGCATTTTCTCGCTCTGTATAGTCGTGCGGTTAACATGTTTAACCGCACAGCCCGAGCGGATAGTTTTTATCTATCCGCCTAGTCGTTTGTGACAAGTGTTGAAACTGAAACTTGGTCTCAAAAAGAATTCAAACCCAAGAGGTGTAGCTTGCACTTACTCCTCCCGAACCAGCACACCTAACCGGACACTAAGAAACTAGGAACTGACCATGGGCTACAGCGTGGAGGTCCCACCACACACCCGGAAGGCCTTAGAGCACTTCCTCTCCCAAGACAAAAGCTGAACTGGGCACCTTGGAGGGCACTCAAAGCCAACTAGAAACGGCCTGAGGACGAGGAAGCCAAAAAGACTCTATCCCCTCCAAAGATGCTCACAGGGTCTATATATAGTTTTCTGACTTGGCCTGTAAATAGCGCAACCCCGTCTTTTGGGAATGTTATACGCATCCCAAATGAGTCTGCCAACACCCAAACTCCACTGTTTAGAGGGGATATTAGCAGTTCAACTAGGGCATTCTGGTAAATTCACTACTAGGCGAGTGGTTCTTGCTGCCACCACTAGCCTGGGGCGGCGAGTGCCTAGAAGAGGCCAGCACTCGCCGCCTTGACCAGGATCGAGGGCGAGTGCAAGAATTTTTACCCCACTCACCTTTCTCCTAGTTTGGTTCTGTAGAGAGTGTAATCCTAGGTTTCCTTCTCGCCCCTCATACCACTGACGAATTGATCTTCTGCGAGCTGAGGCCTTTTATCCCACTCACCCATTTAGCTCTCCTAGTCCTAAAGCTGCATCATTTGACTAGATCTTCCCCTGATGGGCCCACTCGGTGAACAGGGGGTTATACACATGTAACACCCCAAAATCCCAAATTTCCAAAGTTTGGAATTCAGGCTTAGACACGGCCTGGGACACGGGCGTGTCCCAGGGCGTGTCCTGCTCGGGCTTCTCGAGAAGGCGTTGAGTGTGGTTTGGTCTCGAGAAGGCATTGAGTGAGGCACACGGCCTGGGACACAGGTGTGTCCCAAGCTGTGTCCTTCTCGGTGTGCACTCAACGCCATGCTCTCGACACTCAACGTCATGAGCTCGACAATCGTTGAGTGAAGCATACGCCCAGTAATACGAGCATGTCAGAGGGTGTGTCCCTCTCGAGTTATGGCCAATGTTATGCAGCCTGTCGAACACGGGCTAGACACGGGCGTGTCTGAAGCCGTGTCAGGACACACGGCCTATGACACGGGCGTGTCATAGGGCCGTGTCCTTTTCTGGATGAGTTGGTTCGTGTACCGCTTACAGTACACGACCTGTGACACGGACGTGTCAAAGGCCGTGTCAGCCGCAAAATTAGACTTTTCAGCCAATTTGTGGCCGTTCGTTTCCCTCATCCTTAATCCAATGGACCCAGGTATTCCCAGCTGGGTTTATCTCCGGGATTGAGTGAAGATATCATTCTTCACTTAGCCATTATCTCTCTCAAGAGCTTAGTGAAAGAGGAGAGCTAGGAGGAGGAAGAGGAGAAGATCCGGCCACCGCGGGAGCGTTAGAGTTCTGTTTAGAGATCTGAGGCCAGATCTGTTGAGGCAAGATCGCTGCGGTCTTTTCCATCGTCTAAGATTTCTATGGCTCCCAAGAGATCGTCAAGGGTAACGATCTTTCTTCTTGGACATGTGAAGTCCTCCTTTATGCATGAGCATGGGATCCTCCACCAAAAGGTGGAAGAGTAAGTGATCCCCGTGGGTTTATAGTTGTTATCCCCAAGTGAGTCTGCATTTAGACCCGAAAATGTGTAGTACGGGATAAGAAGGCTATGTGAAGCCCATCTGGACAGGTTGGTCTGGATTGGTGATGTTGCATATTGCGCACCGGAGAAGACTCCGCGTATAAACGTGTGGTTTGTGGAGTCGAAGGGTTGTGCCTGTGAAGGGGAGTAGCAGGAAGTACTGGAATGAGGAGTTCTAGGAAATACCCTTGTATTGCTTGTGCTGCGGCCAGTCCTTGGTGGGCAGTGTCGCCATTGTGAGGCCAGTCCTTGGCGGACAGCGTGGCCATTGTGAAGCCAGTCCTTGGTGGACGTTATGGCTATTGTGAGCTGAATGCTCTTAATAAGGCTTCGTGCCGAACAGGAAAGGTGAAACCGACCCGCGCCTTTGGTTATAGCCGCGAGTACGCCGTACTCGGTGATGACAAGACAACTTGAGCAACGGGGGGGGGGTGGCTTATCCGTACGTGCATTATGTCGATTGTACAAGAGAGCGTCAAGGCTTTGAGCTTTCGTCAGTGGCGTAATGAGAGTCTTAGGCCTGCGCGCCAGTAAGACTAAATGCTCAATACCGTGTAAACAGTGGTGTTGACCCTGGTTCGTCGGTGCACCAAAAATGTGCCATGAGTGCACGAATCGTCGGGCCGTGTGGCTGACGGTTGTGATGGATTGCCTGTGCGTGAGAGCACAATATATATAATATCTGTCTATGCATTGTTATGCCTGCAGTGAAGGAATGCCACTTCCCCGGGAAAGGGGTAGTATTGTTATAAATTGGTCAGGTGAATGCTGACCGTTGCCTTGTTTACCACCTTCTGGGTGGGATGTCCTTGTGCAGGTACTGGTGAGCCGAGTGGGAAGTGAAAGGGCTGAAGTCCTTGTGGATGATGTTGCTGCTAGCCCTTGAAGGCTGCTTTCTCTTGTATTTTGTTCATGTGTGGCCGGCATGCGCGCCGATGTATGTAATCCACACTTTGAAAAGAGAAACTGTAAGGCCTTATGGCCAGCTTGTGTGTATTTGTTGTACACTCTTTCATGAGTTGATATATAATTGTGGTTTATATATTAATAGTGGACATTCCTGGTATGAGTTCATCGTTGTTATTAAAATCTTTCGCTAGCATGCTCTGAGTTAGGATGCGATGGTGTAGTGGTATTAACCTGTGACCTCACCGTCTGTTTGTGGCATATAGTGTAGGGCCCCGGCCGGACCTTCTATTATATGTTGTTTAACGGGTGGAGTCGTTACATTTTGGTATCAGCTTGTCTTGGTCTTCCTCTTTTGAATTCGTGATCGAATTCTTTTGTGGGATGGCGAACACGTGTCTGTGCGAACCGTTTTAATACTAATAAACTCTTAAATGTCCACTAAGTAATGCAAATACACTTGTTTGAGAGACCTGCATGTTCCTATCTTATTGTTATTGCTTGTGTGAGGTCTCTAATGTGTGTCTTTTTCACCTATAGGTGACTCGTAGTGGTGCTGGGCAGTCTGAGCCCCAGCGTTCTGATGAGAGTATGACACCAGCTGAGGTGCCTACACCTCCTCCTGTGAAAATTGTCCGCTTAGTTGCTGAGACTCTCTTTGCAATGTTTCAAGCTCAGCCTGTTAGGCAAGCACGACCGACAGTGGTGCTAGAACGGGTTGCTGAAAGGCCAGAACCTATTGCGGCTGTTGACCCTCGAGCAGCTGAATGACAGTTAAAACACTTTATAAGTCTCAATCCACCTACGTTCACGGGCGAGGGATCCCCAACGCAGGCTAAGGATTGGTTATCGCGCGTCAAGCGTATATTGACGGCGATCGGGACGGAGGAAAATCAGAAGGTCACCTTGGCTACCTACATGTTAGAAGGTGAGGCTCGGTTATGGTGGGACGAGGTTGAGTTACACCATTTAGCGGGCAGACCGTTAACGCAAGTTTCAATGGAGGAGTTCTCTCGAATGTTCATGGCAAAGCATTTGCCAGCGGCACAACGCATTGCTATGGAGAACGAGTTATAACGGTTAACGCAAGGAGAAAATAGAGTTGATACGTACTTACATGAGTTTACCATGTTGGGACGGTATGCGGGGTCAATCTTCGCGAATGAACAAAGGAAAACCAACCGGTTCTACGAAGGGTTGCGGGACGAGTTGAGGTTCCTGCTCTCCAGTTCGGTGAATCAAGGTTTCAAAGCATTGGTTGATACTGTGTGTGCGCTGGAAAAGGATATGAAGCGGGTGCAAGGAAAAAGGTACTTGGCTGTGACAAAGCTAGAGTTCAAAGCACCCCGCCCTGGAAAATCATACTACTAGAAGAAGTGGGGCAAGAGGTGCCTTCTGGGCAAACTTCTGCAACGGTGATGTCGGGAGCAACTTCAAGGCAGGAGCCTCGTACCTGCTTAACCTGTGGCAAAGTGGGGCATATAGCCCGTGATTGTAGGGTTGCTCAGCCAAAGGGGGAAAAGAAAACGGGCGCGTCTTATGCTGAGAAGGGCAAAGCAGTGGTAGAGTCCTCTACATCCCAGGCGCAACCCAGAGTTTTTAATCTTAGCAAGCAGGAGGCTATAAAAGCAGAGTGACGTCGTCACAGGTACGATTTAAGATATTGCTTGCTTTGGTTTTATTGCATAAATTGTTTGTAGCTTGTGCATGATGTGTGTGTTACAGGCTTTGTCCTGATTCAGAACAACTCGGCGAGAGCCCTGTTTGATACGGGTGCTTCACATTCTTTTCTGTCTAAGGACTTTGTGTCGCGAATTGGAGTACCAAGTCGTGTGACGACAGATAGTATAAAGGTATTATTACCTAATGGTTGTGTGATGCTCGTGGATCGGGTTTGCGATGTGGTTGCGCATATAGGAAGTCGGGATTTTGGATTAAGTGCATCAGTGCTACCGATATCGGAGTTTGACGGATCTTTGATATGGACTGGCTCTCGGAGCAGCGTGCCTTTATTGATTGCAATTCAAAGGAGATCACACTGGGCCAGAATATCGAACTTGAGACTAAGTTCGCTGGTATGCGAAGAGTAGGAGGGATCTTGATATCTGCTCTCCAAGTCGTCAATACTGTGAGGAAGGGCGCGGAGTTATTCTTCACGCTTGTTCAGGCTGTTGAGCCAAAGGCCAGTGTGCATGAGGTTCCGATTGTATCGGAGTTTTCCGATGTATTTCCTAAGGATCTTCCTGGGTTACCACCCCCGCGGGAGATTGACTTCTCGATTGAGTTGGTGTCAAGTGCGAAACTTGTGGCCCGTTCGCCATATCGCGTAGCGCCAAAGGAGATGGCAGAGTTAAAGGTCCAACTACAAGAGTTGCTGGAACAGGGTTATATATGCCCAAGTATGTCACCTTGGAGCGCGCCTGTTCTGTTTGTGAAAAAGAAAGACGGTAGTTTACGGTTATGTATTGACTATCGTGAGTTGAATAAGCTGACGGAGAAAAACAAGTATCCGATTCCACGGATAGACGACTTGTTTGATCAGCTAGTGGGGTCAACCGTCTATTCGAAGTTGGATTTGAAATCGGGAAATTACCAATTGCGGATTCGGGAAGGTGACATTCCCAAGACAGCGTTTGGAACACGCTACAGTCATTATGAGTTCACGGTAATACCGTTTGGGCTATGTAATGCGCCTTCGGTATTCATGGATCTAATGCATCGAACGTTCTGAGAGTACTTGGATCTCTTTGTGATAGTATTCATTGATGATATATTGGTGTACTCTCAGTCGAAAGTTGATCATGTGAATCATTTGCGAATGATGTTGCACACCTTGCGGAGGAACAAACTTTATGACAAGTTCTCAAAGTGTGAGTTCTGGCTATCGTTAGTGACTTTTCTTGGCCACGTGGTAAGTGGAGAGGGCATAGCAGTGGATCCGTCAAAGATAAGCGTCATACAGGAGTGGCCGGTGTTGTCCTTAGTGGCTGAAGTTAGAAGTTTCCTTGGTTTGGCAGGGTACTACAGGCGGTTTGTAGAAAACTTCTCCCGGATCGTTTTGCCTCTTACCACATTGACGAGAAAGGATCAAAAGTTCGTTTGGACGCCGGAGTGCACACGAGCATTTGAAGAGTTGAAGAGTCGTTTGACCATGGCATCGGTATTGACATCGCCATGCGGTACAGACGGCTATGAGATCTATAGTGATGCTTCAGGGAGCGGCTTAGGCTGCATTCTTCTGCAGTTTGGTAAAGTGATTGCTTCTGGCTCACGCCAGTTTAAAGTGCATGAGCAGAATTATCCGGTACACGACTTGGAGTTGGCGGCGGTGATCTTTGCGCTTAAATTATGGCGACACTATCTATATGGCGTAAAAGTGGATATCTATATAGATCATAATAGCCTAAAGTATCTGTTAGACCAGAAAGAGCTGAATATGCGATAATGAAGGTGGATGGAGTTCCTTGGGGACTACATCTTTGATATTCACTATACTCTCGGGAAGAGAAATGTGGTCGCTGATGCCTTGAGCCGCAGAACTCCGATGCGGGTAAGTTGGTTGTAGAGGCATGATGAGCGTCTGATCTAGGAGCTGGAAGCATTAGATATTTCTTGTGTTGACAAGAATTCCATAGCCGATGCATGCTTGAACTGGGCGGAGGTACAGTATGATAGTTTTACTTTCAAGATAACCTAAACACCTAGAGGGGGGGGGTAAATAGGTTCTAATTTCTTGTTTATACTTCTAGGCAGAATTCAATTTACAAATTAAAACATCTAGCACAGCATTCACAGACAACTAAACATCACAGATTGCACAATGTTTTATAGTGGTTCCCCAAGGTCTGGGTACATCCACTTTCCCCCTTCACCTATCTAGCAGTATGCTAGATTCGGCCAAACTTCCACTATTCTCAGATTCTCAGATCCTACAGCTCAGAACCTGGATAGGTTCCTACAACTCAGTCTCAACAGCCCTACCTCAGCCTTGCCTCAAGGCCTACCTCTCAGAGAAGAACCTTCTCCTACACTCAGGCAAATAGCCCTACCACTCAGAGATCACCTCTCCTACACTCAGCCTTTATAACACAGGCTTACAACTCAGATCTGTGTAAACAGATCCTACAGAAATTTAGAAAAGATATTTTAATGTCTTGCCTTTGTTGAGAGAGAAGAGGACAAGACACTTCTTGATCAGCTGATGAAATCAACTGAATCTGAGCTTTCTTCAAAGCTTCTTGAATCTGAACTTAGCTGAGTTGATTTCCAAACAGCTTCTTGAGAAACCACAGATGGCTTCCTTCTTCTTCTTCAAGATGACTGGATCCCTCTCTATCCAACACCTTTTCTGATACTTCAGACTTCTTCTTAGATTTTCTGATGAAGATCTTCTTTAGAGCTTAGCACTTTCTTGAATTAAAACTTCAATAGGATCGTAATCCTTTTGTTTCTTCTTCTTAGATCTTCTTCTGTTATTTTTTCTTCTTTTTTTTATTTCCTTCTGAATATGTCTATTTATAGACTTTCTTCAAGGTAACCGGCTGATCCGGTTTCTAACTGATTTCTGACAGGTCTGACAGCTTCAGTTAAACGGTGGCAACCCACAACTGTTAAGTCTTCAAACAGTTCCTGTACCTTAGCCTTGGACAGCAAAATGTCGAGACAGTCTGTTAGAAAGTGTCGAGACCAATCTGTCTATCTGTGTCGATACAAGTGACTTTGGTGTGGACACAGTCTTTGATGATGTCGACTAAGTTGCCTTTAAGTCGACACAGCTTCTTCAGAAAATAACTTGGTCTAGACTCTGCAATGTGTCGACACAAGTCCTGTGTGTCGACACAGTTGTTGTAGATTCAGAACTCAGTATGTGTCGACTCAGCCTTCAGGTGTCGACACATCAATCTTCAATTCTGCCAAAATGTGTCGACTCAGTCTTCTGGTGTCGACACAAGCATAGTCGACTTCTGCCAATATGTGTCGACTCAATCTCAAGGTGTCGACACATCCACCCAGTGTCGACACAGTAGAGGTCGACTATCTTCTTCTGTGAGTCGACTATCTTTCTCTGGTCGACTATCTTTCACTAGTCGACTATCTTCCACTAGTCGACTATTTTTCTCTGGTCGACTATTTTCTTCTGTGTCGACAATCTTTCTCTGGTCGACTATCTTTCACTAGTCGACTATCTTCCACTAGTCGACTATTTTTCTCTGGTCGACTATCTTCTTCTGTGTCGACATGTGGACTTAGAATATTTTTCAGCATTCTTTAATACTTCTTCACCTACACATGTCAACTCAAAACAACATCAAATACACCTTGATGTATATCATTGAGCTAAGTTGGGCTTCTTCAAATCAGGTACACATTTTCCAATGTACCCAACAATCTCCCCCTATTTGGAGAAGTCATAACCCTATAGCCAATGATATACACCATTTATAAAAAGTATAAACTGATGATATATGACATAACAGGAATAATTAATATAAACAAAATAAAAACCATCCATCACAGAATGAACATTATATGATACCAAACAACATTTTGTTTATAACTTGATAATGTTTGAATACAGAGATTTACATTTAATGATTTAATCAAAACATTACAAAATACTTTGAAAGAACTAAAAATTAAGACTGATCAGGCTCTTTTATGACAATTCCTTTGCCAGATAGAATTTGAGCCTTCACAGGAGCTTCAGAATCTTCAGCTGGCTTCTTGCCTTTTAGATCAGCCTTCTTCTTTGCTTCTTCCTTGAGCCTTTGCCTTTTAAAATAATGAAAGGGCTTTGGAAAGTACTTGCTCGGCTCCTGAGCATTTGGAGGCAACCTACCCAGCTTGGCTTTTCTTCTAAACTGTACTATGGCCTCTTGCCTGGCTTCATACTTCTGCCATTCCATCTCATTGAACCACTTGCCTCTTTCATGCACTTGGTCTTTGACAGCCTTCCATGCAGTGAGTATAATATTTCTGGAAGTAGGACTCCACTGCTCAAAGTCTGGCTTAAGTTCAGCCTGCTCTCTAAATCTTTTCTTAGATAGTAGAGCATCTTGCTGGTCTTTCAAAGTAGCCTTAGGCTTATCAACCTTCCCAATAACAACATTGGTAACCTCCTTTGGAGGACTATACATTCCTTGAACTTGTTGATCAATCATATCATAATTAGCTTTGCTTTAAAGCAATATCATCCACCTTAGGGATGATAGACTGCTGTTGTTGTGCCAAATATACCACAGCATTACCTCCCTTATGGAAGCAATCTGTCATCTCCTTTTTATGCATATTGACCTCAAATCTAATAGATTTTATATCTTGAGCTAAGTCAAATTGCAGGGACTTGTTGTTCTCATCAACATATTTTTCAATAGCCACTCTGTGTTCATCCAATTTCACTTGTAAATCGATCAAAAACTTGTTATAATCAAAGTCAGAAGGAGTGTGATGTGCTGTAGACTGTAGAGCCTGCTTATAGCTCTTGCTCCTTCTCTGGAAGACCAGAAGTTTTCTCTTCTTAGCCACCCTGGCTTCTTCATTCTCAGAATCAGAAGTACTATCAATTTGAACTCTTTCTTTGGGAAGAGGAGGAACAGCTGCTTCAGTGCCATGTTGTACAGTCTCCACATGCACAGGCTCCCCCTCAATTTCTTGCTCCACTTCCATTCTATCAGTAATTATTTCATTATCTGGAAATAACTCTTCTAGAGTATATTCCTTTTGGGCTGGAACATCTGCAGTATTCAAATTTTGAGATATATCAATTTGAGCATCGTCTTGCACTTGCTCAGTCAGTCTCTCCCCCTGTACTTGTTTAGTATTGGTGATGTCTTGGGCAGGTGAGGACACTTGCTTTCCCTGGACCTGTGCAGAAATAGAAATATTAGAGATGTCTTTTGTAGGAAAATACACCAGCTCCCCTTGCACCTGTACCTGGTCATGAGTAGATGCAGTCTATGTAGGTGAATAAACTTGCTGAGCTGGTATTCTTACTTCTTCTTCTTGAATTGCAGGTATTGTGGCATCCTGAACTTGTGTAGAAGCAGGCTGATCTTCAACCTCTTGTCTTACTTGTTCTTCTTGTGAGTGCTCAGTACTGGTAGCATGACCTGGGGATTTCTCAGGTGAATCCTGCCTTTCCACTTCAGGCATCTCTTTGGTCAGCACCCTATCCCATCTGGAGAACAATCTCATGTCCATCCTTCTCATGTGATTAATTTTTGTTCCAGATTGTTGTTGCATAACATCAGGAATCTCCTTACTTAGGTATATACTCATTATTCTAGCCAGATTTGGCTTCTTGATTCCTTCCTTAATCTTTTCAAAGATTACAGTTTACCAATCCGTTGGAATTGTAAACACAATCCTGGTCATTAGGCTGAACATATAGGCGGAAATCCTATCATGTCCACCTGGCTTGCACAGAATAACTTTTCCAACCACCTCAGACAGAAACTTGCCCTGTTGATTCATTCCTTTCCTATTGAAAGCAGCTCCAATTTTCATGGTGGAATCTAATCCACACCATTGAAGAGCCTCCCTTGATTTAGAAGTAGGGACATCCTCTTCATTCTCAATTATAGGTAAGTGTAGAATTGTTCTTAACTTACTTGGTGTAATTTCCACTGGTGACCCATAAACTGTTGATTTTATCTCATGACTTTCAGAGACTACAGATGCAGAAGTATAGAACTCATGCACCTCCTTCTTCCATATCTTAGATGGTTCGGAGACCAGAAATTCTAATCCTGAGTCGGAGAGGAGAGAGATAACCCCGAGAACATCTGGAGGGGCAGCAGCAAAGGCTTGGCGCACCAACTCATATCCTTCATTCACATTATCTTCAATCTTTGGCGCCATTGATCAGTCGAGAAAGCTTGAAAGATGAGAGAAAGAGAGAGAGAGGGAGAATGTCGACACAGGGTTTCGAAAACCTTGTAAGCGTGTCGACAGAAAGAGTTTTTGACCTATTTATACCTTCTGTTTAAAGAAGATCAAAAGTCGTCAAAAACAGACTATAAGTGTCGACACAGATGGAATGTGTCGACACAAGCTTCTATTGTCTCGACATCAAGTCCGTCTATTATGTGTCGACATCAATTTGCAGTTATGTCGACACCAAAGATATATAGAAGAGCATCAGAAATTCTGTGTCGACTCTTAGTATAAGTGTCGACACAAAATCTGTAAGTGTCGACACCACTATCCTGGTGAAGTCGACACTACATTCCTGGATAAGTCGACAATAAGATTCTTAAGTGTCGACACATATTTTCTGTGTCGACACAATATCTCTGACTTGTCGACATTACTACTCTGAGTCGACACAATATTACTGAATGTGTCGACACCATCTTACTTAGCCAATTTCTGTTTGTTCATCACAACTTATAAGTACTACAGAGTACTTGATACTACTTCAATGTGTCTTTATATCACTTGAATGTCTTGTTACCACTTCAACTTCATTGTTGATGATATTGTGATTACACTAATCAATGGTTAACATACCTAATTCAATTTTGAATTTATTGAATTTGGTCTCATCTAGGGGCTTAGTAAACACATCTGCTATTTGATAATCTGTTTTCACAAATTCCAATGAAATGTCTTCTTTTTCTACATGTTCTCTAAGAAAATGGTATTTTATTTCTATATGCTTAGTTCTACTATGAGAAACAGGATTATTAGCAATAGAAATTGCACTCTTAGAATCACACAAAAGAGGTGTTCTACTTACTTGAATACCATAATCCTTAAGTTGATGCTGCATCCATAATAGCTGTGCACAGCAGCTTCCAGCAGCAACATACTCAGACTCAGCTGTGGAAATTGCCACACTGGTCTGCTTCTTACTACTCCATGATATTAGTCTTCCTCCCAGGAATTGACAAGTACCTGTAGTACTCTTCCTATCCTCTCTACATCCTGCAAAATATGCATCTGAATAGCCTGTTAGTTGAAAATCTCTATTCCTAGGGTACCAAAGACCTAGATTAGGTGTGCCCTTAAGATATCTCAGAATCCTTTTGACTGCAGTATAATGAGATTCTTTAGGGCAGGCTTGGTACCTAGCACAGACATATGTAGCATACATAATATCTGGTCTACTAGCAGTGAGATATAGTAGTGAGCCAACTATTCCTCTATATAAAGTCTCATCAACAGGTTTACCTGCATCATCTTTGCATATAGGCATACTTGTTCCCATAGGAGTTCTCATGGTGGAGGATGACTCCATACCATATTTCTTAATCAATTCTTTGGTGAACTTAGACTGGGATATGGACAAGCCATCATCAGTCTGTCTTACTTGGAGTCCCAAGAAGAACTTCAGTTCTCCCATACTACTCATCTCAAACTTCCCTTGCATAAGTTTGGCAAACTTTTTACAAAGGTTGTTTTCAGTAGACCCAAAGATTATGTCATCAACATAGATCTGAACTAAGATGATCTTGCTTTTGGATTCCCTAAGGAATAGATTTTTGTCAATTTTTCCTCTTGAGAATTTATTCTCAATAAGGAAAGTAGACAGGGTTTCATACCAAGCCCTTGGAGCTTGCTTTAACCCATACAGAGCTTTCCTAAGCTTATAAACAAAATCAGGTTTAAAAGGATCTACAAAACCTGATGGCTGCTCTACATATACTTCTTCTTTAAGATCACCATTCAGAAATGCTGACTTCACATCCATCTGGTATACTTTGAAGTCTTCATAGGCTGCATAGGCAAGGAATATTCTGATTGCCTCCAGCCTTGCTACTGGAGCAAAGGTTTGATCAAAGTCAATCCTTTCTTCCTGCCTGTATCCTTTTGCAACCAATCTTGCTTTATTCTTTACTATTATTCCACTTTCATCTAGCTTGTTCCTATAGATCCATTTTGTGCCAATTATGTTGTGGCCTCTTGGTTTAGGAACAAGCTCCCAGACATTGCACCTTCTGTATTGATTCAGCTCCTCTTGCATAGCATCAATCCAGTGCTGGTCTTGGATAGCTTCTTCAAACTTCTTAGGCTCCATTTGTGACAGGAAACTTGAATGTAGAACTGTGTTTTGATTTCTGCTTCTAGTTTGCACCCCCTGTCTTGGATCACCTATTATCTGATCAGCTGGATGATCTCTTAAATGTCTTGTAGCTGGAGGAAGATTCCCTTCTGGTTGAACATTTCCAGCTCCTTCATTTAGCTGAATCTCTTGGTTTTCATCAGCTTCTATAGTGTCTTGTTCTCCCCCTGGACAGAAGCCTTCATTTTCCAATGCCCCATCTTCCTTTGATACTTCAGTAATGGAGAGCTTGTCCATACTTTTGCTTATACCTGTTGAGTCATTTGATCTACAAGACAACTCACAGTTGATTAATCTTGTTTCATCAAACACAACATGCACAGATTCTTCAACAACTTGAGTAATCAAGTTGAAGACTCTATAGGCCTTACTATTTGTGCTGTAACCAACAAATATCCCATCCTGGGATTTGGCAGCAAACTTAGTCAAATATGACTTGCCATTGTTAAGTATATAACACTTGCAACCAAAGATCCTAAAGTAAGATAGATTTGGTTTTCTGCCTTTCACAATCTCATAGGGAGTCATTTTGTGGCTTTTGGTGATAGTAGCCCTATTGATTACATGACAAGCAGTGTTAACTGCCTCAGCCCAAAAATATTCTGGGAGAGAGGTGTCACTCAACAGAGTTCTACCTGCTTCAATTAATGTTCTATTCTTTCTTTCAGCAATTTCATTTTGCTGAGGTGTTCTAGGTGAGGAGAACTCTTGGAAAATCCCAAAGTCTTTACACAATTTTGTTATGCTTTCAGATTGAAACTCAGTACCATGGTCACTTCTGATTTTGACCACTGTACTATTTAGTTCATTCTGAATTTGCTTTACAAAATTAAGTAATACACTTGGGGTTTCAGATTTTTGTTTCAGAAAGAACACCCATGTAAATCTTGAATAGTCATCTACAATCACAAAAGTGTAGACTTTCCTACCTAGACTGTGAACTGGCATAGGACCAAAAAGATCCATATGCAAGAGGTATAAGCACCTCACAGAATCTTTGTTTTCAAGGCTTTGAAAGGAGGATTTTGTCTGCTTGCCCTTTTGACAAGCTGAGCATATCCCTTCCTTTATACACTTAACTTGAGGTCCATTCCTCACTAACTCTTTGCTAAAGAGTTGGCCAATTGTCTTGTAGTTTAGATGAGCCAATCTCTTGTGCCACTTAACACAATGAGAAGCATTGTCATCAGCTACAAGACAGATGGGAGAAGCCTTATTCTCACATTCAAAATTAAGAAAATATACATTTCTCTTCCTATACCCAGTCAATATGATCTTTTGATCACTTGACCTTTTGATATGACATCCATCTTTAACAAATGAAATGTCATATCCTAAATCACTTAGCTGGCTTATGCTTATTAAATTATGTTTCAAACCTTTTACATAAGCCACTTGAGTGATAGTAATTAGGTTAGAAGAGATGTTACCAAACCCTTTGATGACTCCTTTTTCAGATCCACCAAAGATCACTTTAGGTCCATCTTTGACAGATGAATACTCCTTCAGCAGCCCCTTTGTTCCAGTCATGTGCCTGGAACAACCACTATCCAAGTACCATATAGGGGCATGGTTACTTGGATTCACCTGCAACACAGAATTACTTACCCTTAGAACCCAAGTAAGTCTTGGGTCCTTGGTTCAGGTTAGCATTAATAAAGCTACCATAACCTCTTCTAACAGGTAGACTATTGTTCTTTATAACACTTGGGTTATACCAACAGTTTAGTGCAAAATGGCCTCTCTTGCCACATCACCGACATTCAAACTTATTGTATCTAGATCTAGATACCTCCTTGTCAGAAGAATCTCTGTTCATTGCTGGTGCTGCAGCAACTTCACCTACTGATTTCTTAAAACCATTGGGTTTATGACCATGGGTAGGCCTGCTTGCATTTACACCCTTGTTCTTCAGAACATTAGTCTTAATATGACCTTGAATATCTTCATGATCATATTTGTTAGAAGGCACTTCCACCTTACTAAACTTTATGGGGACTGAAAGGTTTAGTGGCTGAACAGGAGCTTTGCCTTTCCTCTTGAATCTGCCAGCCCTGGAGTTACCTTTAAATCCTAATCCAGCCTTACCCTTTTGAGTGACAAATTCATCTATCAAGGGTAAGACAGATTTTGGCTTAGAGTAACTAGCCACTAAATCCCTTTCAATTCTAAGTCTGGCCTCCAGACTCTTCACTTGATCATTAGTATAATTAATTGTGCCCATCTGAATAATAGTTATATTCTTCAGCTTGGCAATTTCATTTAATTTTTGATCAATAATTTTCTCTAACTCAGTTGCAGCAACCCTTAGTTCAGCAATTTCCTGAGCCTGAGATTTAACCAGGTTCTTGTTTTTCTTAAGGGCCTGCAACAAGTCCCCATACTTGTCTATCAATTGATAGATATCTCCTTCAGATTCAGATGCATCTACATCACTTGATGCAGATGTAGCTAATTCTTCACTTGTACAACAAACAGATGTAATAGAAGGACATTGTACCTTATTAGGACTAGACTGATTCTGGCATATGTCCTCTTCTGATCCTGCCATCAGCCCCATACACTGATGATCCTTTTGTTCATTGATGGAGTCTAGCAACTGCAGAAACTCCTCTTCTTCAGATGCAGCATATAGTCCAATATATGCTTCAGCTTCAGATTCTGACTCTGAAGTTGACTGGTCTGTTAGACTCTTATCTTTCTTTGCAACAAAGGATTTCTCCTTCTTGCCTTTCTGATGAGTCTTCTTCTTGTCTGAAGACTCCTTTCTCTTATCAGGACAGTCAGCCACTACATGTCCAGGCCTATTGCAACAATAGCAGACAATCTTTGAAGTAGTGGCTTTGCTGGGCTTTAATCTGCTCTTCTCTTTCCTTGATGACCTTTTCTTCTGATAATAGTCATCAACTTGCTGTGATGTGGAAGGCCTAGACTTCCATTGCTTCTTTTTCAAGAACCTCTGGAATTGTCTTGTGAATGCAGCAAAGTCTGCATTTGAATCACAGCTTTCTGAACCCTTATCTGAATTTTCAGAACTATCTTCTGCAACTTCCTTAGGAGGAGATGGTGATTTCCTCCTATTCTTTCTAGTGGCTTCTGCATTGAATGCCACAGTCTTTTCTCCATGCTCTCCTTGGGAATTCTTTTCCTCCTCCTTCCTCACCATAAGTTGCATTTCATAGGATAGCAACTTTCCAAACAAGGTGGGAGGAGATATCTCTGCCAATTTAGCCACTTCTCTTATGGCACAGATCTTTGTGTCCCAATCCTTTGTTATGGATCTTAAGAATTTGTCATTCAGTTCATAAGTACTGAAGACTCTTCCATAGGACATAAGCTCATTCACAATTCTATAGAATTTCTTGTAGCACTCAGTTATGCTATCAGATTTTCCTTGTCTAAAACTTTCATACTCCTGATTGAGCATAGATTTCCTGTCATGCCTTACTTCTTCAGATCCCTCCATGTAGATAATCAATGTGTCCCACATCTCTTTGGAGGTATTGTAGTGAATCAGATTCTGAAATGTTGAATCATCTATGGCACTAACAATAATGTTCTGAGCTCTTTTATCCATGGTTGCCAAGATGATTTCATCCTTGGTCATTTCTGAATAACTCTTTGGAGTTTGGATATTTGCATCAAGAACTGATACCTTCATTGGTATGAAGGGGCCTTCCTGTACTGTGATGTAAATCCTTGGGTCAGATGCCTCCATAAACAATCTGACTCTTTCTTTTCAAATTCCAAAAATTTCTTTCTTGCATATGGGTAATTTCATAGACCCTAGCTCCTTATGATTCTCACCAGAACCCATCTTTTTGAATCTTGATTCTGCCTTTCAGATCTACCTCAGACTGTTAAGTCCTTTCTGAGGAACCTCCCTCTGATACCACTTGATAGTTTTACTTTCAAGATAACCTAAACACCTAGAGGGGGGGGGTGAATAGGTTCTAATTTCTTGTTTATACTTCTAGGCAGAATTCAATTTACAAATTAAAACATCTAGCACAGCATTCACAGACAACTAAGCATCACAGATTGCACAATGTTTTATAGTGGTTCCCCAAGGTCTGGGTACATCCACTTTCCCCCTTCACCTATCTAGCAGTATGCTAGATTCGGCCAAACTTCCACTATTCTCAGATTCTCAGATCCTACAGCTCAGAACCTAGATAGGTTCCTACAACTCAGGCTCAACAGCCCTACCTCAGCCTTGCCTCAAGGCCTACCTCTCAGAGAAGAACCTTCTCCTACACTCAGGCAAATAGCCCTACCACTCAGAGATCACCTCTCCTACACTCAGCCTTTATAACACAGGCTTACAACTCAGATCTGTGTAAACAGATCCTACAGAAATTTAGAAAAGATATTTTAATGTCTTGCCTTTATTGAGAGAGAAGAGGACAAGACACTTCTTGATCAGCTGATGAAATCAACTGAATCTGAGCTTTCTTCAAAGCTTCTTGAATCTGAACTTAGCTGAGTTGATTTCCAAACAGCTTCTTGAGAAACCACAGATGGCTTCCTTCTTCTTCTTCAAGATGACTGGATCCCTCTCTATCCAACACCTTTTCTGATACTTCAGACTTCTTCTTAGATTTTCTGATGAAGATCTTCTTTAGAGCTTAGCACTTTCTTGAATTGAAACTTCAATAGGATCGTAATCCTTTTGTTTCTTCTTCTTAGATCTTCTTCTGTTATTTTTTCTTCTTTTTTTTATTTCCTTCTGAATATGTCTATTTATAGACTTTCTTCAAGGTAACCGGCTGATCCGGTTTCTAACTGATTTCTGACAGGTCTGACAGCTTCAGTTAAACAGTGGCAACCCACAGCTGTCAAGTCTTCAAACAGTTCCTGTACCTTAGCCTTGGACAGCAAAATGTCGAGACAGTCTGTTAGAAAGTGTCGAGACCAATCTGTCTATCTGTGTCGACACAAGTGACTTTGGTGTTGACACAGTCTTTGATGATGTCGACTAAGTTGCCTTTAAGTCGACACAGCTTCTTCAGAAAATAACTTGGTCTAGACTCTGCAGTGTGTCGACACAAGTCCTGTGTGTCGACACAGTTGTTGTAGATTCAGAACTCAGTATGTATCGACTCAGCCTTCAGGTGTCGACACATCAATCTTCAATTCTGCCAAAATGTGTCGACTCAGTCTTCTGGTGTCGACACAAGCATAGTCGACTTCTGCCAATATGTGTCGACTCAATCTCAAGGTGTCGACACATCCACCCAGTGTCGACACAGTAGAGGTCGACTATCTTCTTCTGTGAGTCGACTATCTTTCTCTGGTCGACTATCTTTCACTAGTCGACTATCTTCCACTAGTCGACTATTTTTCTCTGGTCGACTATCTTCTTCTGTGTCGACAATCTTTCTCTGGTCGACTATCTTTCACTAGTCGACTATCTTCCACTAGTCGACTATTTTTCTCTGGTCCACTATCTTCTTTTGTGTCGACATGTGGACTTAGAATATTTTTCAGCATTCTTTAATACTTCTTCACCTGCACATGTCAACTCAAAACAACATCAAATACACCTTGATGTATATCATTGAGCTAAGTTGGGCTTCTTCAAATCAGGTACACATTTTCCAATGTACCCAACACAGTATGACCTTGCGGACAGGGTTCAGCGAGCAACGGAGCTTGATGAGAGTCTCCAACGCTATGCAAAAGATGGGTCAGATGGCCAATTCTCCTGGGATGATGGCTTGTTACGCAAAGATGGTCGATTGTGCGTCCCAAGTGCGGGTAAATTGAGAGAAGAGTTGATGTACGGAGCTCACTTTGCAAAGTACTCAATTCACCCTGGGAGCACAAAAATGTATAAGGACATGAAGAAGCTGTTCTGGTGGCCAAGCTTAAAGAGAGACATAGCTCGTTATGTGGCTAAATGTCAAACTTATGCTTTAGTGAAAGCAGAATGCCAGAAGCCTGGCGATTTCCTGAAGTCGTTACCGATTCCGGAGTGGAAGTTTGATGATATCTCAATGGATTTCGTGCACGGGTTACTGAGATCTCAACGCGGGAATGATTCAATCTGGGTGATTGTAGACCGATTGACAAAAGTGGCTCACTTCCTACCGAATAAGAGGGAAGATTCAGTGGAAACCTTGGTAAAGATCTATGTGGAGCAGATTGTCCGGTTGCACGGTGTTCCCCGGAGCATCGTCAGTGATCGTGATGGGCGATTTACGTCGAATGATTGGAGGCTAATCCATCAATTATTGGGCAAAAAATTAGCATTCAGTGCGACCTTTCATCCCCAAACGGATGGCCAAACTGAGCGGACCAACATGACAATGGAAGATATGCTCTGAATGTGCGCCCTGGACTTTGGTAAGAGATGGGAAGATCATCTCTATATGGTGGAGTTTGCCTACAATAATAGTTACCAAGCGAGCATCGGTATGGCTCCATATGAAGCTTTGTACGGTCGGAAATTCCGTACACCGCTAGCTTGGGCGGAAGCAGGCGAATCAAAGGAATATCCGCGCAAGGATGTCGAAGAGGCTACTTCGACGATACGCTCTATTCATGAGAGGCTACTGATAGCCCAGGATCGACAAGCTAAGTACTACAATGCCAAGCACCAGAACGTGGAGTTCGCGGTGGGCGATTGGGTATATTTGAAGATCAAACCATTCAAAGGCGTGTCCAGGATTCGGCGGTTGAAAAAGCTAAATCCGAGATATCTTGGTCCGTTTGAAGTGGTGGAGCGAATTGGGGAAGCTGTCTATCGACTAGCTCTTTCGGCAAAGCTGAGTGGCTTGCATGATGTGTTTCACATCTCAGTGCTTCGAAAAGGCGTCAAGGATCCAGCTCAAGTGGTGGAGAATGATCGCGTACCGGTCGAGTATGGGCTAACGACGAAAGTTCGGCCCATTCAGATCGAAGACAGAGCCGAGAAACAGTTGCAGAATAAGACAATCGGGATGGTCAAAGTCCGGTGGGACAACTGCGGCCGTGATGAGCTAACATGGGAGCGGGAGCAAACCATGCGAGCTAATTTTCCCGAGTTGTTTGTTTAAACTGTATAATCGTGCGTCTTTGGTTGATCGTACATTTTGTTATATATCGTATATCTTTATTGATTGCTGGGTTTCCTTGTTGTGTCTAAATTTCGGGACGAAATTTTTGTTAAGGAGGGGAGGGTTGTACACCCCAAAATCCCAAATTTCCCTAGTTTGGAATTCAGGCTTAGACACGGCCTGGGACACGGGCGTGTACTGCTCGGGCTTCTCGAGAAGGCGTTGAGTGTGGTTTGGTCTCGAGAAGGCATTGAGTGAGGCACACGGCCTGGGACACGGGCGTGTCCCAAGCCGTGTCCTTCTCGGTGTGCACTCAATGTCATGCTCTCGACACTCAACGCCATGAGCTCGACAATCGTTGAGTGAAGCACACGCCCAGCCACACGGGCGTATCAGAGGGCGTGTCCCTCTCGGGTTGTGGCCAAGGTTATGCGGCCTGTCGAACACAGGCTAGACACGGGCGTGGCTGAAGCCGCATCAGGATACACGGCCTGTGACACGGGCGTGTCACAGGTCCGTGTCCTTTTCTGGATGAGTTGGTTCGTGTACCACTTACAGTACACGGCCTGTGACACGGGCGTGTCTCAGGTCGTGTCAGCCGTAAAATTAGACTTTTCAGCCAATTTGTGGTCGTTCGTTTCCCTCATCCTTAATCTAATGGCCCTAGGTATTCCCAGCTGGGTTTATCTCCGGGATTGAGTGAAGATATCATTCTTCACTTAGCCATTATCTCTCTCAAGAGCTTAGTGAAAGAGGAGAGCTAGGAGGAGGAAGAGGAGAAGATCCGACCACCGCGGGAGCGTTAGAGTTCTGTTTACAGATCTGAGGCTAGATCTGTGGAGGCAAGATCGATGTGGTCCTTTCCACCGGCTAAGATTTCTATGGCTCCCAAGAGATCGTCAAGGGTAACGATCTTCCTTCTTGGACATGTGAAGTCCTCCTTTATGCATGAGCATGAGATCCTCCACCAAAAGGTGGAAGAGTAAGTGATCCCTATGGGTTGATAGTTGTTATCCCCAAGTGAGTCTGTATTTAGACTCGAAAATGTGTAGTACGGGATAGGCATGCTGTGTGAAGCCCATCTGGACAGGTTGGTCTGGATTGGTGATGTTGTATATTGCACACCAGAGAAGACTCCGCGTATAAATGTGTGGTTTGTGGAGTTGAAGGGTTGTGCCTGTGAAGGGGAGTAGCAGGAAGTACTAGAATGAGGAGTTCCAGGAAATACCCTTGTATTGCTTGTGTTGTGGCCAGTCCTTAGTGGGCAGTGTGGCCATTGTGAGGCCAGTCCTTGGCGGACAGCGTGGCTATTGTGAAGTCAGTCCTTGGTGGACATTAAGGCTATTGTGAGCTGAATGCTCTTAATAAGGCTTCGTGCCGAACAGGAAAGGTGAAACCGACCTGCACCTTTGGTTATAGTCGTGAGTACGCCGTACTCGGTGATGGCAAGGCAACTTGAGCAACAGGGGGGGGGGGTGGCTGATCCGTACCTGCATTATGTCGACTGTATAAGAGAGCGTCAAGGCATTGAGCTTTTGTCAGTGACATAATGAGAGTCTTAGGCCTGCGCTCCAGTAAGACTAAATGCTCAATACTGTGTAAATGGTGGTGTTGACCCTGGTTCGCCCGTGCACCAAAAATGTGCCCTGAGTGCACGAATCGTCGGGCCGTGTGGCTGACGGTTGTGATGGATTGCTTGTGCGTGAGAGCACAATATATATGATATCTGTCTATGCATTGCTATGCCTACAGGGAAGGAATGTCACTGCCACGAGAAAGTTGTAGGATTGTTATAAATTGGTCAGCTGAATGCTAACCGTTGCCTTGTTTACCACCTTCTGGGTGGGTTGTCCCTATGCAGGTGCTGGTGAGCCGAGTGGGAAGTGAAAGGGCTGAAGTCCCTGCGGATGTTGTTTCTGCTGCTAGCCCTTAAAGGCTGCTTTCTCTTGTATTTTGTTCATGTGTGCCGGCCTGCGTGCCGATGTATGTAATCCACACTTTGAAAAGAGGAACTGTAAGGCCTTATGGCCGGCTTGTGTGTATTTGTTGTATACTCTTTCATGAGTTGATATATAATTGTGGTTTATATATTTATAGTGTACATTCCTGGTATGAGTTCATCATTATTGTTAAAATCTTCCGCTAGCATGCTCTGAGTTAGGATGTGATGGTGTATTGGTATTAACCTGCGATCTCGCCGTCTGTTTGTGGCATATAGTGTGGGGCCCCGACCGGACCTTCTATTATATGTTGTTTAACGGGTTGAGTCGTTACAACACAATCCGCGCTCTTTACAAGATTGTGCCAAGCTCGAAAAGAAACGTTCAACCTCAGGTGTTCGACAAGTGGTGGCTAATCCTGAGGGAATCTAATTGTGGGCTCCACAATATAATATATATACATGTTAACTTAAGGGGAGTAGGGAATACCATTACCCTCCCCTCTCCTTTTCTCATCCTTTATCACGCCATACCTCACTCTATAAGGAATTTCAAGATCGTCTCGCCAAGGTGAGGGAGCTACATTCAATTAATATTGCTAAACTCATGCCCTGACTCGCTCACCGATCCCCCAGCAAGCTGTTGAAGCGCAAGTCAGCGAAAAACGCCAAGCCTCACTTGGCGGCCAGCGAGTCCCCGTATTAGTATTCTGCCTTCCACGCCAGGCCCTAGGTTTGCACATCCCTCCTCAATACAGGTCCTGAAAATCTCATTCGTTCCTGCTATGTGAAACAGACGGCTCTGATATGACCATATTGAGTATGTTTGCAGGGTGACCATTCCAAAGGATGCGCCGACGTGATTCCATCTGACCAGGATGCCTTATCCCGTGGTGGCGCGAGTCTCCAACTGATCCAGGGCAACCCCCCTTCTCACGGGAGCACCTCCTCGGACCACCACAGAGTCTCACGAGAACCCTCGTAACCTATCCCTCTTTCCGTTTCATTTTGTCGCCCACCTCATTAGTGTCGCTTTGCCACAGCTTCCCCCTTTGTAACTACTGGCTTGGGTTCGCTGCAGTTAAGGTCACCGACACGCAATTCCATACGTGATCTCACCCTTAATTCTGCCCACACGATGAAAGACACCACAGACGTCCTGTTTCCCCCCTCCATTCTGATTCCTAATCTTGTCTCCTTCTGAGCGGGCCATTGAAAGGTACTCGTCGTCTCTCTCAGTTGACCCCTCCAAGGGCAACCAAGTTCGTCCTGCCAACCCCACCACTAGCGGACCTCCACTTCGCACAGTTAGTATAAATACTCGCCCCCTTTCCATGTTCTAAATCAGCCTTTTAAAATTTCAATCGTCTCAGGTCTTCCTGGGAGCTCTGAAGCCGAAGAATCTGTCGAGCAGGAGTTCTTATCGCCACCCCCTTCTCCCAACTCGCTCGAAGATTTTCTAGGTGACCCGAGCAACCCTGCTGAAATGAAGAGTCGGATGGCAAGGGTTCTCGAGAAGTACGGGTTCATGCTGCGAGAACTTCAGGAGGAGAGGGTCGTCGATGAGCAGCGACTGTGCGGTCTCGAATAGGGTTACGCGAGGCTGCATTGAGGAACAGGAGGCAAGATGACCTCCTTCAAGCCTCTCATCGTCTGCATTGAGGAGAACATGCGCCTCGTGCATCGGGATCTCGAGGCGGGTAATTTTCGCCGACTGCCGGGGATGGGGGTGTGAGGCCAGGGAAGACGGAAATGGCTCTCGTTCTGAGCCTATCGGTGCTCGCCCTCAAGTCCCCCACGGTCTTTCCTTATTCACTATTGATTTTCTACTTTTCTGCGCTTGAGAACATTCCCAGAACTGGTTTATTTAATAATTAATGTAGTATTTGATGTAGTAATTGACGTTTGTCTGTTTCGCGAGTGTAGAGTCTTAAATTATCAGGTCATTGTTTTGTGACTTGAATTATCGCTCAGCTCGCTCGATGGTTGGATAGGTCTCGGAGGGTCGATGATAAGGTTAGCGGGTGGTCATGAGTGGATGACCCGCGTCACTTTGGCCCTCACTTATTATATCTTTTTCTATAAATAGGACCCCTCACTTACTCTTTCTCATCGCATTTATTGTCCTCATACCTCCTTGGCCCTTAACTTCTCGCCATCGGCACCCGCTCATTAGGTTTCGCGGAAATGGGTAAGACGGAAGGTCGAAATATGCGAGGCTGTTTACCGAGTAGCCTTTCTTCGACGGGAACCTATCAGAGGAAGAGCACCTTGCCTTTGTGGTTGATCATGTCAATCCCGGGCTCGTAGCTCGCCGACCGAAAAGGAGCAAGGCGATAAATACGTTCCTTGCAGACAAACTCACCTTCCCCATCTCGCATTTTGAGTTGGGGCTGTGACTTCCCCTCTGGCCGGAGGTTCGCCAAGTCCTAAAGTACTTCGGGGTCATCCTTGCGCAACTCAACCCCAATGCGATCGCCATGTTGGTGGCCTTTGCGAGCTTCCTCCACAAGGAGCGAATCAAGTTCAACCTCACCGTCTTCTGGTAGCTCTTCAACTATCAAACCACCAACGATGGTGTCGCCTTCTTCACCAGCTCGCAGTTCAAGGTGCACGAGACCGCCAACAAAAATCACCATTGGATTATGAAATTCGTCTTCATAAAGGGGGACCTCGGAAATATCCCATACTTGCCCATTCAACGGAGCGAGGAGACTTACCAAGCACCGGCAATATCTGGTGACGACACCAACCTCTACCAATTCTTCCTCCACAAGGACTTCGAGGTCGCCTTCCTGAAAAGGGTCCTCGACCTGCTCCCTCCCGTTCTCCCAGGCGAAGGTACGCTTCCTTCTCGCTTCGTTCCAATCTCACTGGTTACAAATGTTCTTTCAATAATACTGAGTAATTTTTTGCAGGGGAGAGATTGATCCTGGAGCACCCGCCCTTTGCGGATGTCGGGTTAGACATCGATCCACTCACCCGAGAAAGGGCAGTCGCGACAGCGTGTAGGAGAGAGTCGGAGACACCCGCTCCCTCCAACAGTAGGAAGCGAACTGCCCTCGCCGACCCTGACTCGCCTCGCACCCTGCTGTCGGGGAGGAAACTAAAAAATACAGCTGCGTCCAAAGGCAAACAAGTCCCGAGGGACCCGCATGAGGAGGAGAGGGGTGAGGGTGATCTTCCCGAATCTCCTGTCGGGACGGAGCCTGAGGCTCGCGAGGAGGAGCCTCTGAATACGCACTGCAATTTTAGTCTTGGTGAGAAGGTGAGGGATCGCGCCGACGAGCTGATGGTGTTGTGGGGCAAGAAGGCCAACCGGATCTCGATATCCTCTCTCCTCCCTTCCTAGTCCGAGCGCAGACCTCCAAGCAGACATGCCTTCGTCCTCGCTTCGAGCTATATGGGCGTGAGGACGTGAAGTTCTACGACAACATGACTATACATAAGCTTGCCCACGAGAGCACGCAAGCTCAAATACGCTCTATGGAGCTCGCGCGTATGGCTGTCCGTCGCGGCTTTACACTCATTCGCAAGTGGACCGATGCTGAGGAAGCCCGAGCTCTCGCAGAGGACGCGACGTCAGATTTGAAGCGAAAGCTCGAGATCGTTGAAGCCATTCTTGAGAAGAACTCCGACGGGGTGGTAAGTGTCGACTCTGCCAGGTCCCCCTCATCATCACTCTCATTCTTCTAATATCTTGATTCTTGTAGGACGCTCAGACCGCCGACCGCATGCGCACGCGCATCACCGATCTGGAGGAACGGAACCAACTTTTGGAGGGACAGAACAAACAGCTCAAGGCCGAGATCACCTGTCTGTTGAGACCATCCTTCCTTTGACTCGCGGTGAGTCGAGTAGTCGGGGAAGAAAACCGCGGATGTATAGCGAGGCGGAGGTCAACCAGATGATGAGAGTCACCTCCATCAAGGTCGCAGATCACAAGCTCCAGATGATGCGAGATCTCTGAGTTTTGACGCCCGACTGCGAGAAGATCACCGCCAAAGAGCTAGTTCCCGAGATGTTCGTTCCCGTCCCCGTACCAGGCGAGGAGGAGGAAGAGTTCGACTTGCTCTTTGACGAGTTGGGTGACATCCAGGATGATCAGTCGGGAGGATCCGACTAGGGAGGGACTCACTGTATATACATATGTTTTTTTTGCCTTGTAATTTTTCTTTTTCTGCCCCTCTCTTGTACTCTCACCCGCGAGGTGATTTTTTTGTAATCTACTATTATTTAATGAAAAACACTTGTCTTTCCTGACTTGTCATTTTTCCTTTATGCTTCCTCACTGAGTATTTTACTCTCAACACTCTTTCAGATTCTGGGTTCGCTCTCCGCGAGCTCGATTCATTAATTCGTAATCGCGGTTACTCTTTAGGAGAACATCATGTCACACTCGGGCGTGCATACTATATTCGAGGCATAATTATTCTAAGGTAGAACACGCTATGCTAGAATTCATCAGAGTTAGGTCGGCTCTCTTCCTATGAGCATGTGATATATTAGGTCCTCACGTTCTCACCCTTTTGGTGGTTAGGATCAAGTAAGAAATTAGGAACCGCTCGCATCTCAACCTGACGTTGTTCAATGATGGCTCTTCGAGTAATAGGAGAGTGCTCGGTTGGCGAGATCCATCCTAGAGTAACCTCACTCGCCTACTCCTTCCTTTTGGTCTACCAACCCGACTCGCATATATCTCAACGCCCTTCTCTTTTCACAACCAACCCCTAGATGAGTCTTCGGTCCTGTCAGCTAGTGAGAGTCTGGTCAGTGGGTCTGCTCGGGACTAACACTAATACCATCTGCCACCGAGTGACTTTCAGCTCTGTCAACTAGTGGGAGCTTGGACAGCTGGATCTTCTCAAGGCTATCAATTCAACTATCTGCAATCGAGTGACTTCCGGCTCTGCCAGCTAGTGGGAGTCTGGTCAGCGGGATCTTCTTGGGGCTCTCATTCCAACCATCTGCCACTGAGTGACTTCCGACCCTGCCAGATAGTGGGAGCCTGGTCAGCGGGATCTTCTCGGGGATAAACTTCAACCATCTACCACCGAGTGACTTCCGGCCCGGCCAGCTAGTGGGAGTCTGGTCAGCGGGATCTTCTCGAGGCTAAACTTTCCTAAACCGCATACTTTGCTCGATAATAAAAGACACTTTGGAAAAAATACAATCAATAAGCAAAGACTTCCTCTTTTATTTACAAAAGTGCAGGGATAGAAACGTTTCAAATCATCACCACTCCAGGTGTGACGGGACTCCCCTTCCACATTCTGAAGGCAGTACCCTCCCGAGTTCAATGCTCCCTCAACAATATAGGGGCCCTCCCAATTCGGATTAAGCTTTCCCACAACTGCTAATCTCCCTGCTGCGTCTACTTTCTTTAACACTAGATCCCCTTCTACAAACTGCATTACTCTGACATGTTTGTCGAAGTACCGGGTCATCCGTCGCTTGACCTCTTCTTACCTAACGGCAGCCACGTCGCGGAGTTCCTCTACTAGGTCCAGTGAGAGTTGTAGCTCACCTTCGTTCTCAATCCTTCATTCCTCATCTCCATCCCCAACAGCTACTACCCGTGGCGACTTGACCTCAAACTCCACCGGTAGAACGACCTCGCAGTCATGAGAAAGTTTGAAAGGGGTCTCCCCCGTGGCTGTGTTGGGGGTAGTTCTCATGGCCCACAAGATCAAGGGAAGCTGCTCTACCCAGTTCCCCTTTAGGTTCTCCATTTTCTTATTTAGCAAGTTCACAATGATCTTGTTTGTCGTCACCACCCGCCTGTTTCTCCTATGGCGGTGGATAGACGCAAACCTGGGGTCTATCCCCAGCTGGGTGCAGAAGCTGACGAACTCTTTACTAGCAAACTGTGACCCATTATTTGTTACTATGGCTTGAGGGAGTCCATGTAGGCAGATGATCTCCCCCCATAGTAAGTTATGGACTACTTGGGAGGCCGCCTTAGCTAGTGTTTTGACTTCCAACCACTTCGAGAAGTAATCGATCATGACCAGGAGGAACCTCATTTGCTCACTTGTCTGGGGGAAAGGTCCTACCAAGTCCATCCCCCAAATGGTGAAGGGTCAGTGCGTCGTGATGCTCTTAAGTCTTTGGGCTGGTAAGAGTTGGAGTGGAGAAAACAACTGGTACTTTTGGCATCTCCTTGCAAACTCTGTCGCATCCTTGCTCTGATTCGACCAGAAATACCCTTATCAGACCACCCTCGACTCCAAGATCCTGCTTCAAGAATGACTGTCGCATTCGCCGGAATGAACTTCCTTAAAGATTTTCGGAACTTCCTCCTCCACCATGCACCGGGACAGGAGTCCCAAAAGAGTCTTCTGGTACAATCCTCCTTCATGCATCAGATAGTACGCAGACTTATTCCTGAAGCACTTTTTGTCCTGGACCTCCTCCAAAAGTTTACCTGTGGTCAAGAAATTTACGAAGGGGTCTACCCACGAGGGGCGTTGGTCTACCTCCATCAACTCACCCTTCTCAATGGATGGGCGAAACAAATCCTTCAGGGTCCTGCCGGCCTGGAGTTCAAATTTGGCCAACTGATAAGCTGTGGCATTTTCCTCCTGTGGTATGTGTTGAATGGAAAACGTTCAAAAACCTCTGATGAGCCCTTTTTTACCTTAGTCAAGTACTTCATGAGAGTGGACTCTCTCACCTCAAATTCTTTCTTGACCTGTGACTCCCCCACCATTATGTCTGTAAATACCTCCACATCCTGTATACCCAGCTCTTTAGCCAGACGTTGCCCGGCTATTACGGCCTCATACTCCGTCTGGTTGTTAGTGACGGGGAAATGTAGTGCCACAGCCTGCTCTATCAGAGTCCCATGAGGGATTACCAATACTACCACGCCTCCCGAAGAAAGTTTCCCTGAGACTACGTGAACCAGCACCTTCCAGACGACATGTCGCGAGAATATTTTGCCTTCCACTTCGACAGCATAGTCAGCCAAGAAATTAGCTACCGCATGTGCATTAATTGATAGTCGGGGTACAAAAGAGATATCAAACTCGCTTAGCTCCACGGACCACTTAGCCAACCTTCCTGAGTGCTCCACTCCTTCAAAGATCCTGTGAAGAGGGTGTTCAGTCACCACTTTGATTGAATGCGCTTGAAAATATGGCATGAGCTTCCTGGCTGAGACAGCCAAGACAAATGTCAACTTTTTCAGGATCGGGTATCGGAGCTCTGCCTACTTTAGGACCTTGTTGACATAATAGATGAGTAGTTGTTTCTTACCCTCCTCCCGGACCAGGACGGAACTTACGGCCTCCGCTTATACTCTGAGGTACAAAGCCAGATCCCCCCTCCTTGGGTCCCTGAAGGAGTGAGGCCTAGGTGAGCTGACTCTTCAAGGCTTGGAAAGCCTCCTCGTACTCTTTCGACCATTCGAACTTTTGATTCCCCCGCAGTACTTTGAAGAAGGGTGAGCACTTATCTCCTGCCCGGGAAAGGAACCTACTCAACCCAGCGAGCTTCCTTGTCAAACGCTGAACTTTCTTGGTATTTCACGGCAATTCCAGCTCCATTATGGCTTTCACCTTGTCAGGGTTGGGCTCTACCCCTACTGGGGAGAGTAGATGACCCAGGAACTTGCTTCTGGTTGCCCCAAAGACACACTTCAAGGGGTTAAACCACATCTTAAACTTCTGCAGGGTGGCGAACGTTTCCTTCAAGTCCTGAAGATGGGATTTCACATCCTTGCTCTTTATCATGAGGTCATCCACATACACCTCCAGGTTTCTCCCCCTCTATTCTCTAAAAACTCGTTCCATCATCCGCTGGTATGTCGCTCCTGCATTCTTCAACTCGATGAGCATCATCATGTAACTGTAGTATCCTTCTCTTGTGATGAAGGAGACGTCCTTGACATCGGGTGAGTGCATCCTAATTTGGTGATAACCTGAAAAAACATCCAAAAAACTCATCACAGAAAAACTAACAGCTGAGTCAACCTGCACGTCGATTCGAGACAGAGGACAACAATTCTTAGGACATGATTTATTCAAAAGAGAGAAATCGATACATATTCTCCATCGCCTGTCACATTTTTTAACCATTACCACATTGGATACCCAGCCGGATACTGGATCTCCGATACAAAACCTATCGTAAGAAGCTTCTCCACCTTATCCTGAATGGGCTCCTCCAGCATGACAGCGACAGTCCTCCTCTTCTTCCTGGCATGTCTGTTGCGCTCCATGTAAGGATGTCAATGCTCCTCTGGTTTCACTCCAGTACCCTCTCCTGATCTCCCGAGCTCAGCCCACCGCTGACCCGCACCTTCTCTGTCTTCTCTGCCCTGGTGAGAACTTCCATCTCTACTACCTCTTTTGATGATTCCAGCCTGGACTGCTCCTCCCACTCACTTCCCGGTCTCTCCCCTGGGTGAGCACCTCATCCTTCTCCGCCTCTTCCACTTCCATTACCCTAGTCATATTCTCTTGCAACCCCTCTTCCCTCTCCTCTTGGGCGTCGACCTCCCCTTCATCTACTTCCTTCCCCATCACCACCACTTCTTCATGTGTTGTCGACTCCTTTGCTACTTCCTCCTCAACCACTTCAGCATCGCCTCCTGGCCCCGCTTATACTTCCATCTCCCTTCCCATCTCCTCAGCCTCTGCTAACCAAGAAACGGTGTTAACGGTCGTCACATAACACTGCCTTGTCACCTTTGGATCTCCCCTGATCCGAACCTGAAATCCACCGATGTTGAACTTGGGGCACTGATGCAATGATCATGGGACGCAATAGAAAGCGATGATTAGGGGGCGTCCAAAAATGACATTGTAGCTTCTTTGAGCGTTAACGATGACGAATCGACAGTTTCTCGACATCCCCCCAAGCGTTACATGGAGCCCAACTCCACCTTCGACTTCCTTCCCCTATCCCAAAAATCCAAATAATATTCTGTTCAAAGCCAATACCCTCCTTGCCTCCACCTTCATCTTCTTTTTCTCTATGCGGTCTCTCTTTCTCCCTGCGGATAGACCTCTCCACCTACTGCAAATAGACCTCTAAGTGTGGATAGACCTCTATACACGCTGCGAATAGACCTCTCTACCAGTTTTTTCTTCTTTCTATGGAGATGTCTGATTTCTCTTCCTCTACTCTATACACGCCCCATGTTATGCTCGTTCCTCTCTCTACTTATGACAATTTTGGTACTTCTTCCAGGCTCACTGGACCAAATTATCTTGATTGGAGTGTTTCCTTTGTCTTTTTTCTACGCTCTCAGCATAAGCGTTATCATCTCACTAATGACCCTCCTACATATGGGTCTGCAGCTTTTGATGACTGGGATGTCAGCGATGCTCTTATGATAACATGGCTTACTAATAGTCTATTTGATGAGTGTCTTCCCGTCATTAGACATGATGCGGCGGTTAAGGCTACTTGGAATCATCTTGTTGTTTTGTACTCCAAGGGAGATCAAACTTCCTGCATATATACATTGTATGCAGATCTTTTTTCCCGACCTATGATGACTCATACTACTGCTTATCATGAGGTTCAGGCTCTTAGTGCTGAACTTCTTCAACAACGGCCCTTTTCTGCTGATCTTGATGAGGAACATAAATACTTTCAGGAGATTCCGGTTATGTTCTATTTACTTCGTTTGGCCGACTCTTATAATATAATTCAGCAACAAATTATTAGAGAGACTGATACTCCTCTAGATGTTACTGTTGAGCGCATTTCTGATGTCATTACTCTTCTTTAGCATCATTTGCTTGCCTCTCTGCCTCATCCTGACACTATTGTTCATCATGTTCATCGTGATATTCTCAGTGGTCATGGAGGCCACTCCGGTGGTCGTGGCCCCTCTAGATATCTCTGCTCTCACTATAGCAAGACCGGTCATCTTGTTGACCGCTGCTGGGTCAAGCATCCTCATCTTTGCCCTGCTGCGAGTGATACTAACTCGAAGAAGTTTACTTCTCTTGTTACCTCTTTAGGTAGTGCAAATATAACCACTACAGGTAGATGACTCATTGATTCTGGTGCTACTAATCATATGACGGACAATCCCTGTCTTTTCTCTCATTTGTACAAACACAACCGGTCACCTCCGATTTTTATTCCGGATGGTTCTTCATCCACTGTGTGTGGATCTGGAACAGTGCATATCACTTTATCTCTTCAACTTGCTGACACTCTCTATGTCCCAACTTTTTTGTGCAACCTACTTTTTATTACTTCTCTATGTAAACAACTAAATTGCACGACGATTTTTACCGTTGCTTCTTGTTCTTTTCAGGATCCTCGGTCCAAAAAGTAGATGTTACTGGGATTGAAAGTGATGACTTATTTTATCTTGACAATGTGTCTACTTTTTCAGCTTCTACTTCTCTTCTACAGTGATATCTTTGTCTTGGGCATCATCCTCCTCGTCTTCTTCACCAACTCTTCCCTGATCTGCCTCAGGGAGACTCTTCTCTCAATTGTGAAGCCTATCAACTCGACAATTACCACTGTTCATATTTTTTCCAGCGAAGCAAGGATATAGTGTACAACCCCATATTCACTGAGTGGGACCTAGAGGCATCAACGACCAGGATTGGACTAGCTTCGGGCTAGCTTTGGGCTTAGAACCAGAAGAGATCTCGCCTTGGAGCAGACGAGAACGTTCGCGTCAAGCCCCGATCGAGACCCATTTCTGCCCAGAGGCGGGCGAGAAGGCTTGCGCCTCGCGGAGTGCGAGAGCTGGCTCGGTCCGAGGCATTCGGCACTCCTCTTTTAGCTTCCGTCGAGCGAAGACGGGAAGGTTCTCGGCATAGGGTTCTCGCCGGGTGGGGCCTAGAGCCCAGGGTAAAATTACCTTGTTTCCCTTGGGTAAAATTACCTATATGCCCCCAGGGCCTGCATTTAGTATTTCATAACAGCGGGATTCGGCTATTGGCAGGCCAGCCAGGGGTATTTCAGTAATTTCAGGTCAGTAAATGCTATAAATAGATCCAAAAGGGCTCCTTAGAAAGCAAGCTTTCAGTATTCTCTAACTCTCTAGTGCTTTCTGAGGATCTCCTAGCCCAGCTTTTGGCTTTGGAGGGGAAGCTCTCAGAGATCTTCCGGGTAAGAGGTGGGACCTCCCTGCTGAGGCTTCGGGCCAGTTCTAGGTCCTTCGCAACTAGTCGAGGGGCGGCGCTTGAGAGAAGTATGTGTTGGTTGCACCCCTATTTTCGAACTCTCGTTGAGGTCATTTTTGGCTTCAACAGTTCTGGTGCGGTGAGCGTGGAAGACAGCCGATATAAGAAATCCTTGAGTTTGGTCCCATGGCTGGAGGTGAAGGTGAAGGGTCTGGCTCAGGAGGTTCCCCCACCTGGGGAGAGGAGGAAACTAGGAAGATGTTAGAAGACTTCAGGCGAGAGGTCCTGCAGACCATCAACCTAGCCTTCTTAGCAAGGAACGAGTGGGCAACCCCTCAGATTCCAGTAGAGGTGGTCCCGCTCTTGGGCGAGAATGCCCCTAGGCAACGCCCCGGGAAGGGGGTCCCGGCGGAGGTTGGCGAGAGGGACATTGCCGCACATGAGCTTTTCCCAGGCCAGCGTCCCGGGAAGGAGGTTCCGACAGAGATCAAAGAGAGGAAGGAGGCTGTGTGAGAGCTCTTCCGTGGGCACAGTCTCGTGGATCGGGCCAGCCAGCCGAGGCCGCGAGATATGCCCTCTCGGCAGGCAAGCGACGAGAGCCCCTTCAGTGAGCTCATCATCTCGGCTCTGGTGCCGGAGGGGTTCCGGGAGTCAGACATGTCCTACTACTCGGGGAAGGATGATCCTGTGCAACATGTACAGTGGTTTGAAGACGTGGTTTCGATAAGGCAGATGACGGATGACTTCAAGTGTCAACTATTTGCCATCACGTTGAAGGAGAAGGCCCGGGACTGGTTCCACCAGTTGTCGGTGAGTTCGATCTACAGCTTTGAGGATCTGCGCCGAGGATTCCTGTTGAGGTTCTCAACATCGAAGAAGCGGAAGAAGGAGGCGGAGTGCCTATTTGCGGTGAGGCAGAAGAAGGATAAGATGCTTGGTCATTACGTTGACCGGTTTCAGGAAGAGATCCTCCTGGTCCAGGAGGTCCCAGGGTACGCGTTGATGCTCGTCTTCACCCTAGGGCTGAGACCGGGATTCTTCAGCATGGAGTTGAAGAGAGTGCCCCCCTCTCTTTTGAGGAGCTCATGGAGAGGGCGGTAAAGGAGATAGACTTTGAGAGGACCAATCCGACTTTTGTCAAGAAGCTAGCCCGGTTGGCGGAGGACTATGTGAAGGAACCAGCAGTAGGAAGGCAGAGAGAGACGAGGCAGCAAAGGGAGCAGAGAGAAGAGAGAAGGAGGGAGGAACCATGAGGGCAGGGGCAGCATCATGGATGGGGGGCCCAGGAGCCGAACAACCGGTTGGGTTGGAGGCCCCAGGAGGGTCGCCCCCAGGGGCAAGGAGGAGGCTTCCAGGGAAGAGAACTTCTCGGATCCGAGGAGGTTCGATCAGTCGGCGTGGAGGCAGGGCCCGAGGGGTCACCTCCCGGCGCATCAAGAGGCGATGGAGGTCGGCAGAGGTATAGGAGCAAGGAGAGGAGTTCAAGGAGGAGCCGAAAGAAGGGGAGGTGGAGGAGGAAGAGGGGGCAGGGCGGCGTTGCTCTTCTGTGACTTCCACCAGGAGGAAGGTCACGCAACGGCCGCCTGCCCAGAGTTCTTGGAGATGAGAGAAGCTAGGGGGATGGGGAGGCATGATCTGCCGGTAAGGATCATGGAAGTGCAGCAGGAAGAAGGGGAGGATAGGTGTGAGGACAGAGCAGATGTGGGGACCCGGGGGGGATCAGGGAGATCCATGGAGGAGTGGGGATTTAGGCAAATTGCAAGGGGAGCCTTCACACCATGTTCCGAAGGGGGGTCGCCTCGACCTCTCTGGCTCCCCCTTCGGAAGAAAAAAATCACCTTTTCGTCAGCATACATGCTGGACTACGAGGATCCGTTTTGTGACGCCCTTGTGATTCAGACGGCAGTGGAGAACTTCACGGTCTCCAGGATACTGGTGGACAACGGGAGCTCCGTGAATGCAATCTTCAAGAAGGCCTTCGACGAGATGAAGGTCGAGGGCAAGAGGATATTGGCTTCAGATGGACCGCTATTTGGGTTTTATGGAGAGAGGAAGGAAGTGGAAGGAGGGGTAGGTCTGCATGTAAAGTTGGGGAGGGGGGGGGGCGTATCACAGAACTGTAGGTTCATGATAGTGGATGCCACAAGCAGTTATAATGCCATCTTCGGACTCCCCCTCATCAGCGCCTTTCGCTGCGTCCCCTCCTCGTTCCATTAATGCCTCAAGTTCAACAACGGAGGGGTACAGGTTAGAATCAGGGGGGATCCGAAGGTGGAGAGGCAGTGTTACGTAACACCGGTTAACACCGTGTCTTGGATGGCGGAGGTAGAAGAGCTGGAGAGGGAGTTGGCAGAGCAGGAGGAGGTTATAGGATAGGAGGAGGTGAGCCCGGAGGAGGAAAGGGGAGAAGGAGTGCATGAGGCCCGGAGGGGCATGGAGGGCGTACAGCAACAGCGGGAGAGCCTAGAGGAGGCGATGGAGGTATAGGGGGAGAGAGGAGCAGAAGGAGTTGTGAGGGAGGCCCAGGGGGGCGTGCAGCAGCAACAGGAGAGCCTGGAGGAGGCGATGGAGGTAGAGGGGGAGCTAGGAGCAGAAGGAGTCTAGAGGGAGGCCCAGAGAGGCGTGGAGGTCGAGCAGCAGCAGCAGGAGAGTCGGGAAGATGTGATGGAGGTCGAAGAAGGGGGAGGGGAGTAAGAGTTTGGGCAGGAGGAAGAAATAAAGGATGGCTGGGAGCAGTCGCGACTGGAGTCGGCTGAGGAAGTGGTGGAGATGGTGGTCTTCACTAGCGCAGGGCAGGTGCAGAGGGTGCGGGTCAGCGGGGGCTTAAGTCCCGAGAACCAGGAGCGAGTGCGGGCCTGCATCCAGAGCAACGTCGACATCTTCGCTTGGAGTGCGACAGACATGCCGGGAATCGATGCGGATGTGGCCTGCCATCGCCTAAACCTGGACCCCCGGACGCGTCCCATCCGCCAGAAGATGAGGACCATCGCCACCAAGTTGGAAGAGCCCATCCGCGAGGAGGTCAAGAAGCTCCTGGAGGCTGGCTTCATCTCGGAGATCCAGTATCCAGGCTGGATCTCCAATGTGGTAATGGTTAAAAAGGGGGGAGGGAAGTGGCGTATGTGTATCGACTTTTCTTTGTTAAATAAATAATGCCTTAAGGATTGTTACCCCCTACCTAGAATCGACGCGCTGGTTGATTCAGCCATTGGTTTTTCTATTATGAGTTTCTTAGATGCTTTTTCAGGTTATCACCAAATCCGGATGCACCCTCCCAATGTCAAGGATGTCTCCTTCATCACGAGGGAGGGATGCTTCAGCTATAAGATGATGACCTTTGGGTTGAAAAACACAGGGGCTACATACCAACGCATGATGGATCGGGTCTTCCAGGGTCAGAGGGGAAGGAACCTGGAGGTCTACGTTGATGATCTAATGGTCAAGAGAAAGTGTGTGGATTCGCACCTGCGGGACCTAGAGGAGACGTTCGCTACCCTGCGAAAGTTCAAGATGAGGCTGAACCCCTTGAAGTGTGTCTTCGGGGCAAGCCGTGGGAAGTTCCTTGGGTATCTTTTGACCCCGACAGGGGTAGAGCCTAACCCGGATAAGGTGAAGGTCATCCTAGAGTTAGAATCATCATGCAATACTAAGGAAATACAGCGCTTGACAGACAAGTTGGCTGGACTAAGTAGGTTCCTCTCCAGGTCGGGGGACAAATGCTCGTCGTTCTTTAAGGTGCTGCGGGGTAACCAAAGGTTCGAATGGACCGTTGAATGTGAAGAGGCTTTTCAAACGCTAAAGAGGCAGCTCTCCTAAGCTCCGCTACTCCAAAGACCGAAGGAGGGGGAAGATCTAGCCTTATATCTCGGGATAGGAGCAGAGGTCGTGAGCTCTATCCTGGTCAGAGAAGAGGGGAAGAAGCAATTGCCCATCTACTACGTTAGCCGAATCTTGAAGAAGGCGAAGCTCCGCTACCTCATCTTAGAGAAGCTGGCATATTCCCTGATCATCTCGGCAAGGAAGCTCCGACCGTACTTCCAAGCACATTCGATCAGGGTGGTGACGGACCATCCTCTTCACAAGATCTTTGAAGGGGTGGAACACTCAGGCAGGTTCGCCAAGTGGTCCAATGAACTGAGTGAGTTTGATATCTCATTCGTACCAAGGCTCTCCATCAAGACACAGGCGGTGGCTGACTTCCTGACAGACTATGTTGTCGAGGGTTGGGCAGAGGAACCACATCCCCAGGGGGCGTGAAGGATGATGATTGATGGGGCTTCGGGAAAGCATTCCCTTGGGGGAGAAGTGGTGCTGGCATGGTAAGCCCCCAGGGGGTCACTATAAAACAGGCAGTGGTCTTACACTTCCCGGTGACCAATAATCAAGCGGAGTATGAGGCCGTGATAGCCGGCCATCGGTTGGCAAAAGAGCTTAAGATCTAGGATATGGAGGCTTTTATGGACTCACTGGTGGTAACATCCTAGATCAGAGGGGAGTTCGAAGCTCGGGAGCCCACCCTGGTGAAGTACTTGTCCAAGGTAAGGGTAATCATCGGAGGGTTCCGTACATTCTCCATCCAACACATCCCTAGGGAAGAAAGTGCAGCAGCCGATCAGCTGGCTAAGTTTGGGCCTCGGGGGGAGGAACCCTTACCGATATGTTTCGACCAGCAATCGAAGAAGGAGAGTTGATGGAGGTGGATAGGCGACCCACATGGGTGGACCTTTTGGTGACCTTCCTGTCCACTGGCGAGCTTCCGGAAGGGGTTAAGGATGCCAAGAGCTTCAAGCACAAGGCAACTCACTACCTAATGCTCGAAGGGGGGTTGCACCGATAAATGTTGTCAGGGCTCCTGGCAAGATGTGTGACTGAAGAGGAGATCCCGAGGATCCTTGAGGAGGTACACTCGGGCGAGTGAGGCATCCACTCAGGAGGAAGAATATTGGAAGCAAGGGTTGTAAGGCATGGGTACTTTTGGCAGACCCTGAGGAAGGATGAGGCGGAATTTGCAAAGAGGTGCCGAAAATGTCAGCTGTGTTCCCCCTCCAGCTCTTGCCCGCTCAAAGGATCCAAAGCATCACATCACCATGGACTTTCGCCATCTGGGGGATGGATCTGGTCGGGCCTTTTCCTCCAACCAGCGGGCAGAGGAGGTTTCTCCTGGTCATGATTGATTACTTCTCTAAGTGGCTGGAAGTCAAGACATTGGCCAAGGTCACCTTGCAGGTCATCAGAAACTTCATTTGGGGAGAGATCATATGCAGGCACGGGCTACCCCAAGTAATAGTAACGGATAATGGCCCCAGTTTGCCAGCGAAGAGTTCATCAGCTTTTGCACTCAACTGGGGATAGACCTCAGGTTTGCCTCCGTCCACCACCCTAGGAGCAACGACTAGGTATAGACGGCGAACAAGATCATTATGAACTTGCTCAAGAAGAAGGTGGAGAACTTGAGGGGGAATTGGGTGGAGAAGCTTCCCTCAGTTCTGTGGGCCTTGCGAATGACCCCGAACACGGCCACTGGCGAGACCCCCTTCAAGCTTTCTCATGGGTGTGAGGCGGTCCTGCCAGTGGAGTTTGATGTTCGGTCCCAACAGGTCATGGCCGCGGCTGAGGAGATGAGGCTTGGAGGTTGGAGAATGAAGGGAGATTACGCCTCTTATTGGACATGGTGGAAGAGCTGCGCGATGTCGCAGCCATCAGGCAGGAAGAGATCAAATGGCGGATGGCAAAATATTTTGACAAGCATATCAGTATCAAGCAATTCGTCGAAGGAGATCTGGTACTAAAGAAGGTCGACGCAGCTGGGAGGTCAGCCCCTGTGGGCAAACTCTACTCAAATTGGGAAGGGCCTTACATTGTGGAGAGGGTCCTCAGAGCAGGAGGATATCACCTCCAGGACATGGAGGGTAAGTCCATGAGCCACACCTGGAACGACGATGACTTAAAGCGCTTCTACCCGTGAAAGAGGGGAAGGTGAAATTGTATGTTCAAATCCAAGATTATATTATAATGTTTTTATTTATCCATTGTTTACTTGCCTATCTTAATGTTGGAATAGAGCTTGGATGTTTGCACTACCCCGAGCTCGACTCGGCCCCAGGTAGACCTGCTGCGCAGGCTCTCATCTAGCGGGCAGGTCTGAAGGCTCGCCTGTGGGGGAGAGGTTTGGTTCTTGGATATACTTCAGTTTGGAAACTTTCACTACCCCGAGCTCGGCTCGGCCGCAGGTAAACCCGCTGCGCAGGCTCTCATCTAGCTGGCAGGTCCGAAGGATCGCCTGTGGGGGAGAGGTTTGGTTCTTGGATCAGTTTGGAAACTTGCACTACCCCGAGCTCCGCTCGGCCCCAGGTAGACCCGCTGCGCAAGCTCTCATCTAGCTGGCAGGTCCGAAGGCTTGCCTGTGGGGGAGAGGTTTGGTTCTTGGAGATACTTCAGTTTGGAAACTTACACTACCCCGAGCTCGGTTCGGCCCCAGGTAGACCCGATGCGCAGGCTCTCATCTAGCTGGCAGTTCTGAAGGCTCGTCTGTGGGGGAGAGGTTTGGTTCATGGAGATACTTTAGTTTGGAAACTTGCACTACCCCAAGCTCGGCTCAGCCCCAGGTAGACCCGCTGCGCAGGCTCTCATCTAGTTGGCAGGTCTGAAGGCTCACCTGTGGGGGAGAGGTTTGGTTCTTGGAGATACTTCAGTTTGGAAACTTGCACTACCCTGAGCTCGGCTCGGCCCCAGGTAGACCCGCTGCGCAGGCTCTCATCTAGCTGGTAGGTCCGAAGGCTCGCATGTGGGGGAGAGGTTTGGTTCTTGGAGATACTTTAGTTTGGAAACTTGCACTACCCCGAGCTCGGCTCGACCCCAGGTAGACCCGCTATGCAGGCACTCATCTAGCTGGCAGGTCCGAAGGCTCACCTGTGGGGGAGAGGTTTAGTTCTTGGAGATACTTCAGCTTGGATGTTTGCACTACCCCGAGCTCAGCTCGACCCCAGGTAGACCCGCTGCGCAGGCTCTCATCTAGCTGGTAGGTCCAAAGGCTCGCCTGTGGGGGAGAGGTTTGGTCCTTGGAAATTCTTCGGCTTGGATGCTTCCACTACCCCGAACGAGGCCTAGATCCGGGTGGACTCGCTGACTGGGCCTTATAGGCTGGACAGGAGACACTCGGAAGGCAGAACAAAGAGGTTAAGAACCTCCACAGGAAGGAGAAGTCTCGGTCAGGAGATCTCGACTAAGAGGGTCTTGGCAAAAGGAGTCCCCAACGGGAAGGCTTTTTGACGAGGGGTCCTTGGCCCGACGGCGGGAAGCCCTGGGCGAGAAGCTTCGTTCGCTTGCGTAAGGTGATGGGGGGGCAGCCCTCCCCTTGAGAACCTACAGATAACGTTTTCGGCAAAAGATTCTCGGCAGAGCACCGAAACGACACGTTATGCCTCGAGCTCTCGGCAGGTTCCCACCTATTGATCGTTAAGGGAGACTATCCTAAAGGGGGGGGGGGCGAGGGCCTTGGAGGAAGCATGCTTGATAAGCATTCGGCACAATACAGAGGTAAAAATCAATCATATACAAACATTTACACTATCTTTCAAAATAAGATTACAGAGAATATCCCGCGCATTACAAAGACAAAAGGAAGGGGGGAGAGACCCATCAGGGGGACGCGCTATACCACCCACTCGAGCTCTCGCTTGAGCTCCCGCGGGAGCTCTCGCCAGAGCCCTCCCCGAATGTCTCGCCAGCAGCAGTGGGAGATTTCGGGACATCCGAGGGCGGGTTGTCAGGTGCGCCCGGGGGCTTAGGGATGGGCTCGAAGAGCCAGGGGAGGAGCTGGCGGGCGACGATGGTTTTGTCGCCCTCTTTCAAGCACCTCACGTCCCACAGCGTCTCTATGGTGAGCCGGGCCGTTGCTTGGGCGTTGGGTTGCAGCAGCTTGTCGATGTCGTATTCCGAGAAGTGGCTGCTCCTCAGCCTCTCATCCAGCGAAGGATGAGGCACGACCGCGACCGCTGCCACCTCCATGCGTCGGAGCTGGTCCTTCAGCAGGACGTTCTCGCACCTTATCCCGGCAAGCTCTGCGCGAAGCACCGTGCTCTGGGCAGAATCCTGCATAAGGGAGAAACCAATCAATACAGAAGAGAGACGAGTTGTGGATTACAGGGGCGAGAGCGAGTGCCTTGAAAGGTCTCGCTTACATCTTCCGTCGGGCGCAAGGATAGAAGCTGCTTGGCATCCGCTAGCTCGTCCTTTAACGATGCCGCGTGGGCCGCCGCCTGGTCCTGCGCCTTGATCATCTCGCCGAAGTTGCGGTCGATGGTGTACTATGGCGCACACACACGTGCACGAGCTCGAACCCGCGCAGTAAGGCCCGGATGGAGTCAAGGGCCAGGAGTCGGGTGGACATTTGGTCGAAGATGTTGGCATCCTCCCGGCTGTAAAGGCCGTAGCCTAACGCGAAAGCGTCGCCGGTGACCTCGTCGCGCTTCGCCCAGCTGGGGAGGAGGGTAGAGAAAGAGACCCGGTTGGTCGCGGGATCCCACAGAAGCAGGGGATTTCCTTCCACATCCAGACACTTCACGCCAAGGCCGAAGTTCCGGTGCCCCTTTGGCGCCTGCTCGGGCGGGGCCGGAGCTGAGGTTTCGGCGGCTACGCCCTCGCCACCAGTCCCGCCTGCGGCTGGCAAGATCTCGGCAGGGACCCCAATGGTGGCCTCGGCGGCAGTGATCGCCTCTCCGGCTGCCGACAGGATCTCGACGAAGGATTGACCCTCGACGACAGGTCGGGAGGGAGAGGCCGCCACGGAATTCCCCTTGTCTGCGGCAGTGGGCTTTGGTACTTTTAGAGGATTGGACGAGAAGGTGACGGGCTTCCATTTCCCGGCACCAGACCGAGGGGGAGGAGCCGGCCCCTCTCGGCAGGCGAGAGCCGCAGTTTTTGCAAGGGCCAGGGATCTCTCGCAGCCCCGGTCTCGACAAACGACTTGCGCCGTGGGATTTCCCGCTCCCCTGCAAAGTTGACAACATTCAGCGCTACATTTTAGAGTATGGAATGTCGAGCTAAAGGCGAGACCATACCTTCGCTAGGAGGCACGGGCGGGAGAGAGTTGACGTCCCGCCTGAGAAATTAGACGTCGAAGTCCTTGGTTCCGAAGAACTCCAAGAGGGCGCTCTCGTGCGACCCTAAGGTGGGCGGCTTGTAGGCGGCATCGTCATATTGAACGGGCGCGAGAGGCACGTTGTCGAATTCGTCGGAAACGAAGACGAACCTCTCGCCCCAGTGGTGGTGCTTGTTGGCGAGACCAGTGGTCTTGAGCAATTGCCCGGAGAAGAAGAGCACCCCACTCTTAGCCCGGAAAATGAACAGCTTCCGGAAGATGGGGAGGCTAAACTCAATCCTATCGGATCGCATGTAACAGATAAATGCTACCAGGATTACGACTGAGTTGGGATTGAGCTGTGCGGGAACCACTCCGTAATAGCGGAGGGCCTGGCGCATCTCGGGCCAGAGGGGGAGGCGGAAGCCAACCTCGAAATGCTCGATGGGGATGGAGAGCTCTCTCTCTCCCGCGCGATTCACCCTATCATCATTGTCGGGGTTTCTCGCGGTGAAGCCGGCGTGGATGTAGCGAGAGGTGATCAATATGTACTCATCCATTGTTAAACGGCAAGTGGGGAACTGGTGCCTCCGGAAGGCTTCCGCACAGTGGGAGCGCCCCTCGTTCTCGCCCGGCATCGTGGTCAGAAGTTGAAGGCGAAAGCTCAGGGAGAAAGGCGAGAACGAGAGAAGGTGGCAGAGGGAAGGAAGGTCTCGGCAAGGCGCGAAAACAGCAAGAAGGAGGACAAGGGTTCCAGATCGGAGAAATAAATGTGGTTGGTGGATCGACCTATTTATAAAAAATCGTGGTAATGTTGACTTTCCCAAAAAAAGCGACAGGGGTACAGTCGTCACATCCCGAGGAAACGGCGCCTCATTTTCCATTCTGACACGCCTCGGGCGCCTAAGCCAGCGACAAGGTTCCAGCCCTTAGATGACAGCGACGGACTGGCGGTTTGGGTTCGCGCAAACACCAAAATAATAGCATGAAATAGGCAGCAAAAATAAAAATAGAAAGGGAGCTCTCGCCGGGCAAGAGCTCCATAACAAATAATAATCATAAAGTTTTAAGCAGTCTTGCAAACTAGAAAAAAAGGGGGTACATAACGAGAAGGGTAGGCAAGGAGGTGGGGGAGGCGAGACTACGATTTTCAATACGGTTTCCAACGCCATCGTCCTCGCTCTCGCCGTCTAGTTCTCGGAGGAGCCCGCGGGTTGAAGTAGGAGGATAACGTGGTGCACCCGAGGTTGATCTGGCGCGCCTGGTCTCGGATCCACACGATACATCGCCCAGGAGACGACTCGACTGTACACATATCCGACCGCTCCGTCTCGCTGGGGAAGTAGTCTCGCTCGAGGGCCTACAGCCTATGATCCACCATCTCGCGGTGTTCCTTCACCGTAGAGTCATGGGCCTGCTCTCGCCGAATGAGCTTCGACAGGATGGCCACTAGCTTCTTCCGTCGTTTCCTAACGTTCCCGGCGCCGTCCATGATTTCCTCCATCTCGTCCGAAGGGGGGAAGGGGGAGCTCTCAGCGTCCTCCCCTTCCTCTCCATTGTCATCTTTGTCTTCATATTCTTCATCAGCTCCCGCCCGCGAGTCCGGATCCCTTGGTAAAAGAGTTCTACAGTTACGACGAAAGCTAAGTAAAGACTATGATAATACCTCGCATACCTGCAACATCGCGAGAGCCACTGGCCGGCGGCAGTCGAGAAGGCCCGGACTCCCCCTCAGTTCCATAGAGGAGGTGGAGCGGCTTTCCTCGCCCCGGGCAGAAGGTCTCGCGTACGGTGATTCCGGTCTAACCGGGAGCAGGGGGAGTCGTCCTCTCTCGCGGGGTGACTAGCCTCCTTTGGGGTTACGGAGGGTTCGGTAGCCACCCCTCCCGCCAGTAGGGCAGGATTATCCACTTGGTCAACCAAGTTGGCAGTTACTATTTCCTTTCCCCGAGTGGCGAGATCCGGGCTGGCGGAAGCTGGCGAGAAGTCAGTTCAGCAATTGGGAATGTTGTTTTTGGAATAAATAAAAAGAGGGCAGTGGGGATAAAAGGTTACTTGGAGTTCTCGGAGGGTCGACCGGAGGAGTGGCCTCCGGGACCCGTGGTGGATCCTCAAGAAGGCGAGATGCAAAGTTTTGGGGCGCCAGCGAGGACCCGACACCGTCATCTTGAGCCGCCTCCTGCGAGAAGTATTGCGTCAGTTGTCGATCCTTTCACTTAATCAGCTCATAATTTTGGTAATCAGCAAGTCAGAGAGACTTACCTTATGTAGGGATGAAGGATTTTCCGCGCGGCTTGGAGAGGGGGTAGGTGAACCCGGTTCTCGCGCAGAAGGTCCTGCTGGACCGATTTCACTTTCTTCTTCTTCTTCGGCTGTGAGGGCTCAGCGGCTGGCGCCTTTCTCGCCAGTAAGGGGGCTATCAAGGTGCTGTTCGTGAGAGCTCGCGCCTTCGCCGCATTAATGCGGTCTTGGAGGTCCCGCGAGAGCGGCTTGTTAGCATGTTTGGAACGCATCGCGAGACTATGCGAGAGCTCAACTACAGGGCAGCGATTGGCATGGGCAGATTTATGGCCGCCCATCAACGCACATATATAGCCACGGGGTGGCCCACCAAAAGATTCTCTTTTCAGGATGACACGTGTTCAATGAATATTTATGGGTTGGACTTGTCTTTTCAAGCGCAGGGCTAGCTCGAAAAGAGCGGGGATTGTGTACAACCCCATATTCGTTGAGTGGGACCCAGAGGCATCAACGACCAGGATTGTATTAGCTTTGGGCTAGCTTTGGGCTTCAGACCAGAAGAGCGCTCGCCTTGGAGCAGGCGAGAACGTTCGCGTCAAGCCCCGGCCGAGACCCATTTTCGCCCAGAGGCGGGCGAGAAGGCTTGCACCTCGCGGAGGGCGAGAGCTGGCTTAGTCCGAGGCATTCAACACTCCTCTTTTAGCTTCCGCCGAGCGAAGGCGGGAAGGTTCTCAGCATAGGGTTCTCGCCGGGTGGGGCCTAGAGCCCAGGGTAAAATTACCTAGTTTCCCTCGGGTATAATTACTCATATGCCCCCAGGGCCTGCATTTAGTATTTCATAACAGCGGGATTCGGATATTGGCAGGCCAGCTAGGGGTATTTCAGTAATTTCAGGTCAGCAAAGCCTATAAATAGACCCACAAGGGCTCCTTAGAGAGCAAACTTTCATTATTCTCTAACTCTCCAGTGCTTTCTAAGGAGCTTCTAGCCCAGCTTTTTGCTTTGGAGGGGAAGCTCTAAGATATCTTCCGGGTAAGAGGTGAGACCTCCCTGCTGAGGCTTCGGGTCAGTTCTAGGTCCTTCGCAACCAGTCGAGGGGCGGGGCTTGAGAGAAGTAGGTGTTGGCTGCACCCCTCTTTTCGAACTCTCATTGAGGTCATTTTTGGCTTCAACATGTAGCTCTTCTTGTTTTTTTGAGCTTATTCATTCTAATATATAGGGTCCTGCTCTTACCAAATCTGTTGGTAGCACTAGTCTATATTTTGTCACATTTACTGATGATTTTCTAGATGTGCTTGGTTTTACTTATTAAAAGAACGTTTTGAACTTCTTTCTATTTTTACAATATTCTGTAATGAGGTTCGTACTCAATTTGATACTCCTATTAAAGTGCTTCACACTGATAATGTCAAAGAATATCTTAGTCATCAATTCTCAGTGTTTTGTATACATCATGACATTATACATCAAACTAGTTATCCTTACACCTCTCAACAAAATGAGATTATTGAACATAAGAATCGTCATCTTCTTGATGTGGCTCGTATTCTTCTCACTCAAATGAGTGTTCTTCGATCATATTGAATACATGTCGTTCTTCTCGCTTGTTACCTCAGCAATCAAATTCCTTTATCGGTTCTCAACAGTAAAACTCCTTTCTTCATTTTGTATCATAGTGCAACAATATTTCCTTTACCTCCATGTGTGTTTGGATGTACAACGTTTGTTCTCTCTCCTTCTTCTGGATGTGGCAAACTCTCTCCTCGCTTAATTAAGTGCATTTCTGGGCTACTCAGATACTTATGTACTTTCTTCTTCACTTTGTTCTTCTTCTTGTGGAGAAGGATGTGTTTCAGCCTTTGGGGTAAGGTCTAGATCATCCAAATTCTCACACAAATTTGATACCTGCAATGTACTATTGGTAGAAATGTTTTTCTACTTATAAAACATGTTTGTATCATCAAAGGTTACATGCATAGACTCTTCAATCTTTAATGATGATTTATTAAACACCATATAAGTTTTGCTAACTTGGGAATATCCTAGAAAAATTCCCATTTCAGCCTTTGCTTCAAATTTTCTAAGATACTTCTTATCATTGTTATGAATATAGCATACACATCCAAATACTTTAAAATATGTGATTATTAGTTTCTTCCCTTTGATTAGTTCATAGGGAGTCTTAAGCTTTAGTTTATATAATAAACTCCTGTTCAGGACATAGTTTGTTGTGCTTACTGCCTCTGCCCAATAGGATAGAGACATGTAAGCATCTGCAAACAAAGTACCTGCAGCTTCAATAAGTGATCTATTTTTCCTTTCAACTACCACATTTTGTTGAGAAGTTCTAGGAGCTGAGAAACAGTGACTGATACCTTCCTTCTCACAGAACTCATGCATAAGAAGAAATTCAAACTCAGTGTCATGATCACTTCTGATCAATGCAACATGAGTAGAGTACTCAATTTGTATGGTCTTGAGAAAATCTGTAAGAACCTTAAAGGTATCTGACTTAGATCTCAAAAAGAATACCCAAGTGAATCTGGAGAAGTCATCTACAACCGCTAAGGTATAAGATTTCCCTCATAGGCTTTGTACAACAATGGGGCCAAAAAGGTCCATATGTAGCAAGTACAATATCCTAAGTGAATCACTCTTATTAATAGATTTGAAACTAGATTTAGTTTGCTTGCCTAGTTGACAAGCCCTGCAGATGCCTTCTTTCTTGTAGGGGCCAGAAGGTAAACCTCTAACAAGGTTGTCCTTAGATAACTTAGCTATATTCTTATGGTTTACATGACCTAATCTTTTATGTCATAAGCTAGTTTGACTACTAACAGAATTAAATAAACAAATTTCAGAAATAACAGATTCAAAATTGACTAAATAAATGTTGCCTTGTCTAATTCCTGTTAAAACAGTATTGTTGTTTAAGGAGATAGTGCATAAGGAGTTAGTGAAGCTTACTTGATAACCTGTATCATACAGTTGGCTTACTGATATCAGGTTATGCTTGAGACCATTGACATAGGTCACCTTTTTGAATGTAACATCTCCACATCTGAAATCTCCATAGCCTTCCGTCAACCCAAAGCCTGAGTCCCCAAAAATTACTTTAGGGTCAGCCTTGGATTTATAGTTGATAAGACATTCCTTGCAACCTGTCATATGTTTAGAGCAATCACTGTCCAGGTACCACTTGATTTGAATGACAAGGTTCTCTTCTACCTGCAAAGAAAAAGATTAGAGATTTCTAACCCAGGATATCTTGGGTCCTTGTTGTTTGACAAAACCATAACTTGAAATAAAGGAACATTCAGGCTGATCTTTATATCCTAGGGGATGATACCTTCTAGGGGGTATAATCCACTGACTAAAAGGATTAAAATTTTTATCAGCTTTTATGTTTCTCTGATTATGAACTGGGTTCGACGAAGTTAAGTGAGTTCGTCGAGCTGAGTTCGACGATCTGGGTTGAGTTCTTCGATCTCTGCTCGAAGAATGGAAGTATTCATTCTCGGAGCCCCTGAAATGTCGATCTCCAGTAGACGACCCAAACTGATTTCGTCGATCGTAGTTCGTAGAATAATTTGGGCTATTATTTGCGTTCAGAGTTCGTCATTCTGAGTTCGACGAACCGTGCCCATTTCGTCATTCTAAGTTCGACAAAAATTATTGAACATAGTTATTTCTATGATTTCTCTTTCTCTCCTTATTAAGGTTGGTTTTCTTAAGTTCTAGTTGCTTAAGAATTTCATTAACCTTGTTAACCTGTTCAATATTTTTCTTGCCTTTATCAGATATAAAATTTACTGATTTTGACAGGTGATTCTTCTGAATTAGAATTGGTTCACTGGAGGAAGCACCTAATCCTAGCTTACTATTGTTTATTCTGGCATTTACAGTGCTAGTTATGTCTAACAGTTTTAAGCTTATTCCTCTAAGAGTTTCTTCTAATTCTTTAGCCTTACTTAATTCATATTTTAGAAAGGTTATTTGATGATTAGCAGATTTTAATTCTTCAGACAGCTTGACATTTTCAGCAATGATTTTATCTTGCTCTAACAGCTTTTCCCTGAGGAGTTTGATTTCCTTCTCAGATCCTATTAGTTCTAAACACAAGTTTTTGAATTCTACTTTAAATTCTTTTGATTGAAAATCATAAGAAGCAATTACCTGATCCTCTTCAAAGAGGAGTTCTTCATCATCTGATTCTTCTGAGTAAGATCTGCTGCTTCCATCTTCCATAGCAATGAGGCAAACTTCCTTTGCCTTCTTTTCCTCTTAATCTTCACTGGAGCTGGAGGAAGTTGATTCCTCTTCAGTGTCACTCCATGTTTTAGCAACAAAGCCCTTTTCCTTCTTCTTGTAATTTTATTTGCTGGAGGAGGATTTGATGTGATGACTTCTTTTGGAGTCCTTTTCTTTTCTCCTATCTTTCTTTTGGACTTCTGGACATTCAGAGATGAAGTGTCCTAGTTTCCTGCAACCAAAACAGACAGCCTCTTTAGTAGGGGTCTTGTCATACCTGGGTTTGTCTTCACTTCTAGATGGCCTTTTCTTGAAATCCTTTCTAGCCATCTTGTAGAATCTCTTAGCAAAGAGACTCATAAGTTCATCATTCACTGGCAGACTTGGTGATTATTCTGCAGCTTTGAATGCTAGGCTATGCTCCTTTCTTGTTGGTGTTGGAGCTTTTGGTTCTGCAGCCGCTTCTCTTGATTTCACCAACTGCTCATAGGACTTGTGCTTACCCAACAGAGATTCAGTTGATATCTCTGCCATGCTCCTTGCTTCTCTGATGGGCCATATTCTGGAATCCCATGTGCTGGGGAAGCACATCAGAATTTTGTCATTGACCTCTGTCAGAGTAATCTCCTTGTCCAAGGTTCTTAGTCCACTGATGATGGAACTGAGCCTATTGTACATTGCTTCAACTGTCTCTGCTTCATCCTTCTTGAAATTTTCATACTGAGTAATGAGGTTTGATATTCTATCTTTCCTCTCATCTGCTGATCCAGCCATCATTTGGTTCAAGGAGTCCCAAATGGCCTTAGCTGATGAGCACTCAGCAACCTTTTGAAAGATTTCATCAGACATTGTTTGAGCCAATATGTTCATGGCTCTGACATTAGCTACCTTTGCCTTTTTCTCTGCATCTGTCCATCCAGGGGGTGGGACTGCACTCATGTCAGTTAATGTAGATTGAGTTAAAACTACTGGAGTTGGTGGTCCTGTTAAAATAGAGTTAAAAATATCTTCTTCAATAGAATTCATATATAACTTTATTCTTGCCTTCCAGATGGCAAACTTGTTCAGGTTGCATACTGGAGGTCTGGTGCTTGCATAATCTTTATTTTGGGTCATGCTGTCTATATGAATCTAATAGAAATATAAAGAGATCTAACTTAGGATCTTTGGTTCAAGGGTTAACTTGTACAACCAAAAGAACTCCCCTCTGATACCAATTGAAAGTGAGGGTTAAATCTAATATACTCTAGAGGGGGGGGGGTGAATAGAGTATTTCTGAGTAATTAAAATCTTTTGCTGAATAATATAACGTGTTCCTAAACTCAGATGCTATATCACAGCACAGCAGATTAAACTAATAAAAATCACAGAATCCTAACTATCGCAGCCACAACAAGAATAAAAGAAAAAGGCAACCAGATAACACAAGAATTTTATAGTGGTTCCCCAACCTGAGTACATCTACTCTTCTACCACCCTGGTAGGAATTCACTCAGGTTTTTGTTTAGGTGACTGCTACCAATGAGCTTTTGATAAGGTGCTCAAAAACCAAACTTCAAGTCTTTTAGTTAGGAGACTTGCAACCAGGAATCACTTTTGAAGGGAGTAGAGAACCCTTTTTACAGAGGGGGTGAGAGAGTGATTATGTCTTCTCTTTCTCAAGTATTCAACTGAGAAGACTCTGTGGATTTGATGGTGGCAAAAGCTCCCCCTGAAATACTGAATTTATTCAGGGTGAAAGGAACTTTGCTTCAGGGTGATATGCCTTTAAGCTTTTAGCTTCAACCAGAAGATCTTCAGGAACTTCTTTGACTGATGCAGTAGTTGCTGTCCTTTGAAAGTTCCTGAGGGGATGACAGAAGAAGAAGACTCTTGATTTGAATAGTTGTTCTTCTTCTTCTTAAAGCTAATCTTCTTCTGGTCTAGCAGTTCTTTCATTCTAGCACTTTGTTGTCAAGAGAGAGCGAGATCAGATAGAATCCTTGTTGCGAGACGATGGTGTTCTACTCTTCCTGACTGGTTTTCTGTGTGTCTGTATCAGTTGTATATTCTGGAAGAGGAAAAATCCATCTTTTATATTTTCTATGTAAACGTCCTTTTGAATTTCAAAATCCTTTCTGCATTCAATGCTGACAGCCTTGGAAAATTTGCATTGAGTAGTTTCCCCAGCTGTCCCTTTGGAAAATGGCAGGCAATAATCCTGATGAAGACCATAATTAATGCTCTTGTCTAACAGTAATATTCAGATAATATTAGAACATTAATTATGCAGGAATCATTGTGATATAATAGGAACAGAAGAGGGAAACAACCAAGTCTAGATTCGTCGACCTGAGTCCATAGTTCGTCTAGCTGAGGTCCAAGATCGTCGACCTGAGTTTTGATTCTGGACTTAGACTTTTTTCTGGTGCTGAGTGTTGAAACATCATTTTGGCGTTGAGTGTGATGTTCTCTGTCGTTGAGTGTTGAATCATCATTCTGGCGTTGAGTGTGATGTCCTCTAGCGTTGAGTGATGAAACATCTGATCCAGAATTAGTCGATCTGGGACCAAAGAACAGAGTTCGTCTAGCTGATGTTTTAAGTTTGTCGACCGAAGTTTGACTTAGAAGTGTTGTCACTTTGTCCAGAGTTCGTCAAGCTGAGAACCAAGTTCGTCGAGCTCCGCTTAGAGAATTGTCTCTGAGTTCGTTGAGCTGAGCACGACTTTCGTCGACCTGAGATCGACGAATATAGAGCTCTTTTTCTAAGTCTTGAATTTTCTCTAAGTCTTGAGTCTCTGGCAGTGTTGGAGGCTGGTCCCTGGCATTGTTGACTCTAAGGACTAGACCTAGACTCTAGGACACAACCATGACCATGGCTATACATGTTGGGTCATATCCTAATTTAGTGAACCTAGCCCAAATCCAATTAGGGATCCAATAATCTCCCTCTATTTAGGTGAGGTCACTAATTACAGACTCAATGATAAAAAGAAATGTACAAAGCAAGAAAATATATATCTGACAGAGAATGAAATAATATATATGCAGCAGATATATTTACACAGTTAACTTTGTATCATAGAACACAGTTTTTCAAAAGTATACCATACACATAAGAGTTCAGGTTCTATTTCTTCTGTTTCTCTGCTTCTTTACTCTTATCCCCAGGCTGAGTAAAGATGATTTCCCTATCAGGATTAGCAGCTTCTTTCTTTAACATGTACATATCTGCTGCTCCAATCACTGTCAGGGTGGAGGTTCTGGGTACTATAGCCTCTGGGTGTATTGTCATGTACTCTGTAGGATTAAACACTTTCTTGCTCACTTGAAGTTTATCCAGTTCTTTTTCTCTATATGAAGACATAGTTGTGAACTTTGTTGGATCTTCACCCTCTTCTCTAGCCTTCTTTATTTGTGACAGACCAATCAACTCTTGGAGCCTAGCCATCCTGAAGTTGGGATCAATATCCTGACTAACAAATGATTGATCATCTTGTGGGGGTAGCAGGGTAACAGGCTTGAATTGAGTGGACTGTGCTTGGAAATTTATTACTTTTTGGCTTTCATCACTCTGAGTATACAGATACCTTGGAGGAGCAGTCTCACTATATTTTCTTTTGGGCTTGTGGGATTCTGTGTGCCTTCTTTGTTGAGCTTGATATTTGGGAGGTGAGAACTCTGGTTTCTGATAAACTACCTCCTTTATTTGCTCTATAGAACTGACATTCCTTTGTTGGGTGCTTTCTTGAGAATGATGCCTAGATGACCTTTCCTGCCTTTGATATGTTCTGGTGAAGGATGTAGGCTTGGAAGGTGCATCTGTCCCTTGAGAAGTAGTTCCTGAGGCACCAGCAGCAGGAGGAGGAGGAAGACCTCTCTTGAATTTCTATGGGGGAGGAGAATATCTTCTGCTCTTCTTCCTTGCCTTTTGTTCATTTTTGGATAGCCACATCCAAGCTGGCATACCCTTGTATGGAGTTATGTTCTGCAAAATATAATAGGGTGTGTCATTTGCTGGATTGGGTTTTAGGGAAGGAGGTGGAGGATCTTTCCTTTTCTTTGAAACTTTCTTCCTCTTTGGGTCCTCATCAAAATCATCATCATCATCATCATCATCAGAAGGCTGAGGATTGTCATGCATGGCATCAATCTCTCTTATTGTGTCATCAGAAATTGTTGTATTTTCTATCTTTGAAGGAACTAGAGGGGAAACTGGAGAACTGTGTACATCAGTGCTTTGAGCAGCTGATTTATTTTCTTCCTCAATATCAGCCATGACCAGTACATCTAGATCAGGCATTGGAGAATCATCCATAATATAAACTGGTGCTATATGGGATGAGATGGTGGGAGAAGCAACTCTGGGAAGAGACTCTGGAGCTGCAAAAGTGGCCTTGAGCCAAATTGGTGTGGTATATGGACTTATAGCCATAAATGGCTTAGTGCTGTCTGTTGGTACATCTTCTGCTATAATTTCTTCTTGTACATATTCTGCTATAACTTCTTCTGTTGTTACATCTTCTGCTGCTTCTACTGTGTCCATATCCTTTTCAACTAATTCTGCTGGTGTTACTACTTCTGCTACAACTGCTGTTGTTTCTTCATCAAGTATCTCCCCCTGCCTGGTTTCACGAGGAACTGAAGCCAGGCCCCCAATTGATGAGGGAGCAGGAGTTAAGGCAGTAAGTTGTGCAACTAATGAGGAGATGGAGGCAGCAAGAGGAGAGGTAGCCTCTATTATGAGTGATTTTAGGAAGGGTGTGAGGAGGGTAATGAGTGGGGAGACAAGGGAGGGATCCAAGTGTGGAGAGGTAGATGTTGTGGCAGTGGTTGGTTGAGTGGATATGGTAGGTGCTGGGGGAGTTAGAGGTGGAGGTGGAGGTGGGATTTGAGTGTTTAAGGGAGAGTCATTTGGAGGAGAGGGAGTGTTTAGTGGGGATGATAAGAGGTGAAGGATATGAGGGATGATAGGTTGGTTTGGGGGATATCAGCAAGATGATGTGGAAGAGGAGATTGGGGTGGTGAGGGTACAGATGTATCAGGCTGGGGGGATGGAGTATTAGAGGGAACGTTCGTTGGAGAGGCAGGAAGTTGGGATGCTGGAGGTGTAGAGGTAGGGACTGTAATGGTAGTGGAAGGTGGGGTTGGTTGTATTGCTGGTTGGGATGAAACCTGAGGAGCTAGAGGTGGTGGAGGGGTTGAAGGGATATCTTCAATGGGGTGGGGAGTGGCTTGTACAGCCCTGGTACTTTCAGAAGTTCTGGTGGAGGAGGAGGGAGCCTTGGTTGGCTTAGTGATTGTCCTCTCCCACTTGCTAAACAGAGCACAAGTGAGTCTCTTGCTAGCGTTAATGAATATGGTCGGGGAGACCAATGATTCAGCCGTCTTCTCCTTGAGGAAGATCCCTAGGATCCTTCCAAAGCAAACCTCCTTTTTGTTGTTCTTCTTTCTAATCAGATTAAATAAGATATGTGCCCAGTTCATTGTCCTTTTATTCACTACAACACACGTGACCAGGAACTGATGCCTGGTGATATAGTCATGTGCAGTGTGCTTCCCTAGTAGCACCTTCCCCACAATGTCTGCAAGAAACTTGTACTCTGCAAACAAATGTTTCTTAAGCAATTTATTGGGGGTTTGTCCCGAATACCCCATCATGCTAAGCATCATATCAAATTCCTCCGAATTTATATCTAATTCTTCATCACCATTACTCAATCCAAAAATTTCAGTTAAAACATCGGGGGTAAGAGAAACAGTAGTACCCGCGATTATTCCAGTCATCGTATTTTCCTCTGTATAAGCTGTGTAAACCAATTCCCTGATCTCTGTTCCTGATATCTTGATGCGGCTGGAGAGCAGAGTCTTCAGTTGTTGGTCTTCAAGTAATTGTAGAATATTCAGGAAGATAGGATCTGAGTATTGGAAAGATTCGAATTCCAGGTCAAATCCAGTGTCAAACTTCATCGGCGCTAGAGTTCCTGCAAGAATCGCCATGAGAGCACCTGCAAGAGAAAACGAGGATCAAGTGCAAGAGAACTGAAAGCGCGGGACGGAGGTCGAAGAAAACCTAAATATATGGTTTTCCGGAATATGAATTGACAGACTCCGTTCCACGAAAAAGAAATAGATCTTCGATCTGAGGTCGACGAAATAATTTGGAGTTAAACAATTCGTCGATCTCAGTCTGAAGGGTTGATGAAATTTCGCCGAGCTCCGTTCGACAAAAGTTTTCTGAAGTAGGTTCGTCGGTCTCAGGTCGACGAAACTAACTTTACTAACAGGGAGTTCGTCGATCTCAGGTCGACGAAATCTAAAGAGTTCTTCGAGTGTAGACAGAAACTAAACTAAGTCTTCTCCATTGATCATTCCAAGCTGATTTACAAAGAATAAGTGATTTCTTTCATCCAAGGGCTTGGTGAATATATCAGCTTTTTGCAAATCAATGTAGATATAGACAAGTTTAATTTTGTTTTTGTCTACACACTCTCTAATGAAATGATGCCTAATGTCTATATGCTTAGTCCTACTGTGATGGACTGGAGTTTGTGCTATAGCAATAGCATTTATGTTATCATATAATAGAGTTGAATTATTTAAGTTGAACCCATAGTCCAAGAGTTAGTTTTGAATCCACAACATCTGGGAACAACAACTGTCAGCTGCAATATATTCTGCTTCAGTTTTTGATGTGGATACAGATGATTGCTTCTTGCAAAACCAGGACACTAATCTCATATCAAGGAACTGGCAAGTTCCTGAGGTACTCTTTCTGTCCACTCTGCATCCAGCAAAGTCAGCATCTAAGTATCCAGTTAACTGAAACTCTGAATCAGTAGGATACCATAGACCTAAACTAGGACAACCTTTTATATATCTTAAAATCCTTTTTATAAAAATTAGATGAGATTCTTTAGGGTTCACTTGGAACCTAGCACAAAGGCATGTGACAAACATGATATCAGGTCTGCTAGCTATAAGGTATAGTAGGGATCCAATAATGCCCCTATATAATTTTTGATCCACAGGTTTCTCATGTGTATCAGAGTCTATTACAGTATTTGTAGCCAAAGGTGTTTTCTTTGCTGAGGCATCAGCCATCCCAAACTTCTTAATAAGCTCTTTAACATATTTAGCCTGGGAAATGAAGATGCCATCAGGGAGCTGCTTCACTTGGAGACCAAGGAAGTATGAGAGCTCACCCATGCTACTCATCTCAAATTTTGAATTCATGAGGTCAGAGAACCTCTTGCATAATTTGGGATCAGTAGACCCAAATATAATGTCATTCATATATATTTGTACTAACAAGGTTTGATCCTTATGATGTCTAGTGAATAATGTTTTATCTACAATGCCTCTAATGAATTTATGCTCTATCAAAAAGCTAGCTAAAATCTCATATCAAGATCTTGGAGCTTGCTTTAGACCATAGAGGGCTTTATGCAATTTAAAAACATGATAAGGATGAGTTGGAGAGATGAAACTTGGAGGTTGTTCAACATAAACCTCTTCCTTTAGCACTCCATTCAGAAATGCACTTTTCACATCCATCTGATAGACTTTGAACTTCTTGTAGGCAGCATAGGCAAGAAATATTCTGATTGCCTCCAATCTTGAAACTGGTGCAAATGTTTAGTCATAGTTTATTCCCTCTTCTTGCCTATAACCTTGAGCAAAAAGCCTAGCCTTGTTTCTCACAATTACACCTTGGGCATCCAGTTTGTTTTTGTATACCCATTTGGTTCCAATAACTGGGTAGTCTTGGGGTCTTGGAACCAAATCCCAAACTCTACATCTCTCAAACTGGTTGAGTTTCTCTTGCATAGCAATAATCCAGTGGGGATCTTGCTCAGCATCTTTTATGGTTTGAGGTTTAACTTGAGAGAGGAAACATGCATGCATCAAGTCTTGGTTGAGTTTATGCCTTGTCTGTACACCTGCTGTTATGTCTCCAATCACTTGGGATTTGGGGTGATCCCTTAGTATGACAAGATCAGTAGGTGGAGTTTGTTCAGCAACAGTAGTTGGATTTAATTCCTCCTATGGAATTATGTTTGCTGTTGGTTGAAACTCAACTACTTATGTACTTTCTTCTTCACTTTATTCTTCTTCTTATGGAGAAGGATGTGTTTCAGCCTTTGGGGTAAGGTCTAGATCATCAAAATTCTCACACAAATTTGATATCTGCAATGTACTATTGGTAGAAATTTTTTTCTCCTTGTAAAACATATTTGTCTCATCAAAGGTTACATGCATAGACTCTTCAATCTCCAATGATGATTTATTAAACACCATATAAGTTTTGCTAACTTGGGAATATCCTAGAAAAATTCCCATTTCAGTCTTTGCTTCAAATTTTCTAAGATACTTCTTATCATTGTTATGAATATAGCATACACATCCAAATACTTTAAAATATGTGATTATTAGTTTCTTCCCTTTGATTAGTTCATAGGGAGTCTTAAGCTTTAGTTTATGTATTAAACTCCTATTCAGGACATAGTTTGTTGTGCTTACTGCCTCTGCCCAATAGGATAGAGACATGTAAGCATCTGCAAACAATATACCTACAGCTTCAATAAGTGTTCTATTTTTCCTTTCAACTACCCCATTTTGTTTAGAAGTTCTAGGAGCTGAGAAACAGTGCTTGATACCTTCCATCTCACAGAACTCATGCATAAAAAGAGATTCAAACTCAGTGTCATGATCACTTCTGATCAATGCAACTTGAGTAGAGTACTCAATCTGTATGGTCTTGAGAAAATTTGTAAGAACCTTAAAGGTATCTGACTTAGATCTCAAAAAGAATACCCAAGTGAATCTGGAGAAGTCATCTATAACCACTAAGGTATAAGATTTCCCTCCTAGACTTTGTACAGCAATGGGGCCAAAAAGGTCCCTATGTAGCAAGTACAATATCCTAGGTGAATCACTTTTATTAATAGATTTGAAACTAGATTTAGTTTGCTTGCCTAGTTGACAAGCCCTGCAGATGCCTTCCTTCTTGTAGGGGCTAGAAGGTAAACCTCTAACAAAGTTGTCCTTAGATAACTTAGCTATATTCTTATGGTTTACATGACCTAATCTTTTATGTCATAAGCTAGTTTGACTACTAACAGAATTAAATAAACAAATTTCAGAAATAACAGATTCAAAATTGACTAAATAAATGTTGCCTTGTCTAATTCCTGTTAAAATAGTTTTGTTGTTTAAGGAGATAGTGCATAAGAAGTTAGTGAAGCTTACTTGATAACCTGTATCACACAGTTGGCTTACTGATATCAGGTTATGCTTGAGACCATTGACATAGGTCACCTTTTTGAATGTAACATCTCCACATCTGAAATCTCCATAGCCTTCCGTCAACCCAAAGCCTGAGTCCCCAAAAATTACTTTAGGGCCAGCCTTGGCTTTATAGTTGATAAGACATTCCTTGCAACCTATCATATGTTTAGAGCAACCACTGTCCAGGTACCACTTGATTTGAATGACAGGGTTCTCTTCTACCTGCAAAGAAAAAGATTAGAGATTTCTAACCAAGGATATCTTGGGTCCTTGTTGTTTGATAAAACCATAACTTGAAATAAAGGAACATTCAGGCTGATCTTTATATCCTAGGGGATGATACCTTCTAGGGGTATAATCCACTGACTAAAAGGATTAAAAATTTTATCAGCTTTTATGTTTCTCTGATTATGAACTGGGTTCGACGAAGTTAAGTGAGTTCGTCGAGCTGAGTTCGATGATCTGGGTTGAGTTCTTCGATCTCTGCTCGAAGAATGGAAGTATTCATTCTCGGAGCCCCTGAAATGTCGATCTCCAGTAGATGACCCAAACTGATTTCGTCGATCGTAGTTCGTAGAATAATTTGGGCTATTATTTGCGTTCAGACTTCGTCGTTCTGAGTTCGACGAACCGTGCCCATTTCGTCATTCTAAGTTCGACGAAAATTACTGAACTTAGTTATTTCTATGATTTCTCTTTCTCTCCTTGTTAAGGTTGATTTTCTTAAGTTCTAGTTGCTTAAGAATTTCATTAACCTTGTTAACCTGTTCAATATTTTTCTTGTCTTTATCAGATATAAAATTTACTGGTTTTAACAGGTGATTCTTCTGAATTAGAATTGGTTCACTGGAGGAAGCACCTAATCCTAGCTTACTATTGTTTATTCTGGCATTTACAGTGTTAGTTATGTCAAATAGTTTTAAGCTTCATCCTCTAAGAGTTTCTTATAATTCTTTAGCCTTAATTCAGATTTTAGAAAGGTTATTTGATGGTTAGCAAATTTTAGTTCTTCAGACAGCTTGACATTTTCAGCAATGATTTTATCTTGCTCTAACAGCTTTTCTCTGAGGAGTTTGATTTACTTCTCAGATCTTATTAGTTCTAAACACAAGTTTTTGAATTCTACTTTAAATTCTTCTGATTGAAAATCAAAAGAAGCAATTACCTGATCCTCTTCAAAGAGGAGTTCTTCATCATCTGATTCTTCTGAGTCAGATCTGCTGCTTCCATCTTCCATAGCCATGAGGCAAACTTCCTTTGCCTTCTTTTCCTCTTCATCTTCACTGGAGCTGTAGGAAGTTGATTCCTCTTCAGTGTCACTCCATGTTTCAGCAACAAAGCCCTTTTCCTTCTTCTTGTAATTTTATTTGCTAGAGGAGGCTTTGCTGTGATGACTTCTTCCGGAGTCCTTTTCTTTTCTCCTATCTTTCTTTTCGACTTCTGGACATTCAGAGATGAAGTGTCCTGGTTTCCTGCAACCAAAACAGACAGCCTCTTTAGTAGGGGTCTTGTCATACCTGGGTTTGTCTTCACTTCTAGATGACATTTTCCTGAAACCCTTTCTAGCAATCTTGTAGAATCTCTTAGCAAAGAGACTCATAAGTTCATCATTCACTGGCATATTTGGCGATTCTTCTGCAGCTTTGAATGCTAGGCTATGCTCTTTTCTTGTTGGTGTTGGAGATTTTGGTTCTGCAGCCGCTTCTCTTGATTTCACCAACTTCTCATAGGACTTGTGCTTACCCAACAGAGATTCAGTTGATATCTCTGCCATGCTCCTTGCTTCTCTGATGGGCCATATTCTGGAATCCCATGTGCTGGGGAAGCACATCAGAATTTTATCATTGACCTCTGTCAGAGTAATCTCCTTGTCCAAAGTTCTTAGTTCACTGATGATGGAACTGAGCCTATTGTACATTGCTTCAGCTGTCTCTGCTTCATCCTTCTTAAAATTTTCATACTGAGTAATGAGGTTTGATCTTCTATCTTTCCTCTCATCTGCTGATCTAGCCACCATTTGGTTCAAGGAGTTCCAAATGGCCTTAGCTGATGTGCACTCAGCAACCTTTTGAAAGATTTCATCAGACATTGTTTGAGCCAATATGTTCATGGGTCTAGCATTAGCTACCTTTGCCTTTTTCTTTGCATATGTCCATCCAGGGGGTGGGACTGCACTCATATCAGTTGATGTAGATGGAGTTGAAACTACTGGAGGTCGTGGTCCTGTTAAAATAGAGTTAAAAATATCTTCATCAATAAAATTCATATATAACTTTATTCTTGCCTTCCAGATGGCAAACTTGTTCAGGTTGCACACTGGAGGTCTGGTGCTTGCATAATCTTTGTTCTGGGTCATGCTGTCTATATGAATCTAATAGAAATATAAAGAGATCTAACTTAGGATCTTTGGTTCAAGGGTTAACTTGTACAACCAAAAGAACTCCCCTCTGATACCAATTGAAAGTGAGGGTTAGATCTAATATACTCTAGAGGGGGTGAATAGAGTATTTCTGAGTAATTAAAATCTTTTGCTGAATAATATAACGTATTCCTAAACTCAGATGCTATATCGCAGCACAACAGATTAAACTAATAAAAATCACAGAATCCTAACTATCGCAGCCACATCAAGAATAAAAGAAAAAGGCAACCAGACAACACAAGAATTTTATAGTGGTTCCCCAACCTGAGTACATCCACTCTTCTACCACCCTGGTAGGAATCCACTCAGGTTTTTGTTCAGGTGACTGCCACCAATGAGCTTTTGGTAAGGTGCTCAAAAACCAAACTTCACGTCTTTTGGTTAGGAGACTTGCAATCAGGAATCACTTTTGAAGAGAGTAGAGAACCCTTTTTACAGAGGGGGTGAGAGAGTGATGATGTCTTCTCTTTCTCAAGTATTCAACTGAGAAGACTCTGTGGATTTGATGGTGGCAAAAGCTCCCCCTGAAATACTGAATTTATTCAGGGTGAAAGGAACTTTTCTTCAGGGTGATAGGCCTTCAAGCTTTTAGCTTCAACCAGAAGATCTTCAGGAACTTCTTTGACTGATGCAGTAGTTGTTGTCCTTTGAAAGTTCCTGAGGGGATGACAGAAGAAGAAGACTCTTGATTTGAATAGTTGTTCTTCTTCTTCTTAAAGCTAATCTTCTTCTGGTCTAACAGTTCTTTCATTCTAGCACTTTGTTTTCAAGAGAGAGCGAGATCAGATAGAATCCTTATTGCGAGACGATGGTGTTCTACTCTTCCTGACTGATTTTCTGTGTGTTTGTATCAGTTGTATATTATGGAAGAGGAAAAATCCATCTTTTATATTTTCTATGTAAACGTCCTTTTGAATTTCAAAATCTTTTCTGCATTCAATGCTGACGGCCTTGGAAAATTTGCATTGATTAGTTTCTCCAACTATCCCTTTGTAAAACGGCAGGCAATAATCCTGATGAAGACCATAATTAATGCTCTTGTCTAACGGTAATATTCAGAGAATATTAGAACATTAATTACTCAGGAATCATTGCGATATAATAGGAATAGAAGAGGGAAATAACCAAGTCTAGATTCATCGACCTGAGTCCATAGTTCGTCTTGCTGAGGTCCAAGATCGTCGACCTGAGTTTTGATTCTAGACTTAGACTGTTTTCTGGTACTGAGTGTTGAAACATCATTTTGGCGTTGAGTGTGATGTTCTTTGTCGTTGAGTGTGATGTTCTTTATCGTTGAGTGTGATGTTCTTTATCGTTGAGTGTTGAATCATCATTCTGGCATTGAGTGTGATGTCCTCTGGCGTTGAGTGATGAAACATCTGATCCAGAATTAGTCGATCTGGGACCAGAGAACAGAGTTCGTCTAGCTGATGTTCTAAGTTTGTCGACCGAAGTTTGACTTAGAAGTGTTGTCACTTTGTCCAGAGTTTTTCGAGCTGAGAACCAAGTTCGTCGAGCTCCGCTCAGAGAATTGTCTCTGAGTTCGTTGAGCTGACCACGACTTTCGTCGACCTGAGATCGACGCACATAGAGCTCTTTTTCTAAGTCTTGAATTTTCTCTAAGTTTTGTGTCTCTGGCAGTGTTGGAGGCTGGTCCCTGGCATTGTTGACTCTAAGGACTAGACCTAGACTCTAGGACACAACCATGACCCTGACTATACATGTTGGGTCATATCCTAACTTAGTGAACCTAGCCCAAATCCAACTAGGGATCCAACAACACCTCTACTCTCCCACCTTCTGATGAATCTTCTTCTCTATCTATTATCTCTGCACCTCTACCTGACCCTGTATTTCTTCCATCTCCATCAACCTCTGATTTTGCTTCTCTTTCTTCTGATTTTGCCTCTCTACCTGAGCCGCTGTTGATAGTTCTCAGGCCAGCAGTCTCTTCGATGGATGAATCTGATACTTTAGACAAGTCAGAATTTTATCTTTTGATTGCCCTTCGGAAGGAAGTTCGCACATGCACTCAACATCCTATTTGTGATGTTGTTTCTTATGTCATGCTGTCTACATCCTGTAAGAGCTTTGTTTTTTCTCTCTCGACCAATATCATCTCGGCTACCTATCAAGATGCTCTTACTATTCCTCATTGAAAATCCAACTTGGATGAAGAGATGAAAACTCATACTGGACGGGGTACTTGGATTCTTGTCCCTACCCGTCCAGGACCTAATGTGGTTGGCTGTCGCTAGATCTTTATGATCTAAATTCTTCCTGATAGTACCATTGATCGCTATAAGGCTCGGCTTGTTGCCAAAGGATTTACCCGGACCTATAATGTGGACTTCTTTGACACCTTCTCTCTAGTTGCTCGGATTACGACGATCTGTATTCTCTTTTCTGTAGCTGTTAATAGAATCTGGGAAATATCTCAGTTGGATGTCAAGAATGTCTTCCTTTATGGAGATCTATAGGAGATAGTTTATATGAAGCAACCTCCTGAATATATTGGTTAGGGGGAGTCTCAGATATGTAGACTAAGGAAGACAATATATGGACTTAAGCAAAGCCCAGGGACCTAGTTTGAGAAGTTCAGCGAGGTTATCTCTATTATTGGGTTTGCTCGAAGTGCTGCAGATCACTCTCTATTCATACACAAGAATTCTACAGGGCTAGTTGTTCTTGTTGTTTATGTGGATGATATTCTTCTTATAGGGGATGATAAGAAGGGAATGGACCTAACAAAGAAGCATCTTTGTCAACACTTTATTACAAAAGATATGGGGTCTCTCAAGAACTTTCTGGGAATTATGATCTCTTGGAAGCCTAATTCTGTAGTGCTCTCACAACGGAAGTATGTCTTGGATCTTTTAAAAGAGACAGATCTTCTTTGAGCTAAACCTGCTCGTTGTCCAATGGTTGTTGGTGATGATAAGTGTTGGAGTGAAGATTCAGTTCTCCTTGCAGATGTTACTAGATACTGACGGCTTGTGGGAAAACTCATTTATCTAACAGACACAAAACCAGATATTTATTATGTAGTAGGAAGGGTGAGACAGTTTATGCAAGATCCCAAGGAGTGTCATCTACGATCAGCTCTAAAGATCTTGGAGTATATGAAAGGATCTCCGGGAAAGAGACGTCTATTTCAGAAGAATAATTATTTGAGAGTTGAAACCTATTTTGATGCCAACTATGCAGATGACAAGGAAGAAAAAAATCTACATCTGGTTTTGTACCTTCAAAGAAGAAAATCTAGTAAGCTGGAAGAGCAAGAAACAGTTTGTTGTCTTCAAGTCAAGTGTTGAAGTTGAATACAAGAGCATAACCTTGACTACCTGTGAGCTGAAGTGGTTACATACACTGATGCTTAATTTAGGAGAAGTTTATGATCATCTCCTACCAATATTCTATAACAATAAGACATTTATATATTTTCCAAAGAATCCAGTATTTCATGAAAGAAAAAAGCATATTGAAGTAGATTGTCACTTTATCAAAAAAAATTTGTTGAAGAATCAAATCTGCACTCTATTTATCACCTATGATAGAGAGTTTGTCGATATATTTATCAGACGAGTATCCTCTTTTTCAAAGGTCTGTGACAAGTTGGACATGATTGATATATATGCTTCAGCTTGAGAAAGTGTGTTTGAACCTGTGGAGACCAGGTGGTCTAGAGGATAGGTAAGGCAGACAGGTTAGGCAGTCTGATAGATAGCAGTAGCGGACAGACCTGGCGGTCTGCCGTTCTGATGTTCCTAGTAGTGATTCCTCTCTGACGATTAAGCAGTAGTCGTGGCGGTTTGGTGACCTAGCTTACGGTCTAGCAGTAGTCAGTTGTAAATCACGTCGGTTAACTTTAGTGCGGTCTGGTACTCAGGGGTAGTGACTGTACGGACTACTGAGATCAAATTTAGTTGACGGTCAGGCGATTAGCTCCTGTCTAACCGCATGAGATGCTTTTATATTCTTCCCACAGATGTGCTCTTCGTTGATCAGGAGAGGCTTGACCGTAGTTGGTGTTCACAGTTATCAAGCACAAACTCTGGTGCGACCTAGCAATTAGACCGTCTAACCGCAGCTTTCTCTCATAGAGTTGTTCATTGGACATTGTCTAATAGAGACCAGAGCAATCTTGTTGGTGCCTTTTCTCGCTCTGTATAGTCGTGTAGTTAGCTTGTTTAACCGCACAGCCCAAGCGGCTAGTTTTTATCTATCCGCCTAGTCGCTTGTGACAGGCGCTGTACATTATCTCTCTTATATTTTCTCTTTCTTCCTCATTTTCTATAAATATGGGGGCATACTCATGTATTATGTAACTTTTTGGAGAAATAAAGTTCTGTTATTTAGCTCTTTTCGCACACTTACGAGCATCGATGGAAAAAATCTTCAGTTGCGAGATGTCTGACTTGAGACCGCCAACTTGTTCGCTCATCACTATTGAATCCTCCACGACTCAAATAAGGTGAGAACGGTGTGGCTGAGGTCGCCTCCTTGAGGGGAGCTCTCCATCCCCGAGTTCTTCTTGTCCCTTGCGTGTGTCAAAACTAGTTTGTGAATCGAACTCGCATGAGTTAGCGTCGACCCAACGTTGTTATTATGGCTCAGCCCGATACGTTGACATAATATCGGGTGCGAAATACAGCTCTCTAGGTGGACGCCCGCTACGCCAGCATAATATCATACACAAAATGTCGATCTTTTGTGGATCCTCGCTAGTGTTCGCAATTTTCAGAGTGTGCGAAGTGTAGTCCCTCAAGTCGATGTGCTTATGTGCATTCCGTAAGGTGTTGCAATGTGGCTCCGGTTTGCCACCGTGGATCGCGACACTTTTCTTCAACAAGCTTCCTGGTACTATAGGTGACTACACCGGGGTTTTCAATCCTCTGGCCAAAGCCCATGCTCACCGCAACATGATGTTAAAGGCGGGAATTTAATTGACCTCAATGTTTAGACTTTAGTATGGATAGAGGTCACTGAACCATGGAAGTAGAGGTCAAAGTTGAAGGAAGGTTAAACGAGAACACGAATAACGATAACTCGAAGGTCCCTCTGCACACCGAGGAGTGTATAGGATCCCCCTGCTACTGCCACCAACAGATGTTGCGCTAGGCGGCGAGGAAGGGAAGGTGGGCAGAGTGTGCTTACAAGCTCAATGGACCCGAGCGAGATTCTCAGGAGCTCGTTAGCAATGCAAGGGATTGACGGGAAAAACATCTCTTTTCCCCTTGGTGGTGGATCGTCTTTATAAAGGATGGTGTGTGTGGGTGTGTGGGGGGGGGGGGGGGGGGGGGGTATTGTCCTCAGACCTCCCATGGGTCTCCCTCTGATACAAGATTAAGTTGATTATGAGCGGGCCGAGGTGAACTAGTCTCGGCCCCTGACGAGATAATGTTGGTCCTTGGGGCGATGTCCGTCAGTTGAGTGTGGATTAGCTGTGGACCGATTGCGAGCTTACTGTGAATTTACTGTGAGCTTGGCGAGTTGATAATGAAGTTATAACGAGCTCATTATTGGCTTAAAGAGAGTTGATAGCGAGGTTATGACGAACTCATTATTGACTTTTGGCGAGTTGATATCGATGTTATGGCAAACTCATTACTGGCTTATAGCAAGGTGATAGTGATGTTTTGGTGAACTTGTTACTGGCCTACTGCAAGGTTTTGCCTTTTTTTCACAAGTGGCATATGGGGACTTCTCAAGAGGTCATAAATCTCAGGACTACTCTCACTGTAGCATGCTTAATTATGAAGTTTTCAGCATAACTCAAGCATTAGCACCAGAGAGGCGCATCTGATATTTGAGATGTGTTGCCAAAACATGCACGATATGATGAAAAAAATATCATAATATTGTATGATTATGTGGACTACTATGTTAGCCCAATATTTGGTGGCTCTACGCTCGACCTTTTGGTCCAATATGACATGAAAAGGCAAGAGAGCACCAATCATAATTACTGTCATATTATAAACGTTAACTAATAAATGATATATTTTCAATATATATAGACAAAACAACTAAAAATATATGCTGATGTATTTATCATAATTAACTAAAAATATATGCTGATGTATTTATAAAAATTACTACTTACTGCTTCCGTTCTTAATTTTATCTACACTTTATGTATTTCAGGCATAAATATATATTATATTATTCTTTCAAGATGAGCGAAAAAGTTCACCGGCATACTAAATATTCTTTTGTACAGATAAACATGTTATTTTGATTATGTGCAAATAGATTAAATTGATCACATGATCAATTTAATTCTTTATTGATCCAAAATAAACTATCAAAGAGTCAATTTTATCAAATAAATAACATTGGCATCCATATAAAAAAAACTTCCACTCGCTCCAACACCTCAGCGATGCGACGCACCAAGTAATACAACAACAACACTCGAGCCTTTATCCCACTATAGTGGGGTCGGCTATATATGGATCCTGTCGCCATTGTAATATTTTCAAAAAAAAAATATCTATTGGAAGTATGGTGTTTATATTTGTATAAAAAATGCACCATATATTTATTTATTAAAAACCTAATTTAAATTTTGATTTTGCAATACTGGCACAAGAGAGTGTTTGTTTTGCCGTCTTCTCTGCCTCCGACACAACAGCCCAGCAGCCGAACGAACGCAGAAAAGCCTCACTTTACGAACTCGCCCCTCCCTCCGGTCTGGATCCGGTGGGTTTGTTTCCTTTCTCTGCCGGAGCCGGAGAGGCAAACAAAGCCATAAACTTCAGCAGCAACACTATTACGCGCTTGGCGATCAGAGGGTGTCCAAATCCAATCAAAGGGGACAATAATTATCAACATCAGTACTGCGATAAACTGGTCAGCTGCATCTAAAATCGAAGGATACCAATCGCACCGAATCAAATTCCAAATGACGCTAACTTCTATCGAACTTGAATCATGTCCCGAAAAATTGAGGACAAAATCTCGATCTCTAAAGACGAAAAGATTGAGTTGTTCATGAAACCAAGGAGTTTTTATAGAAGAAGAAGAGGATGATAATAGCCACACAGAGTAAATATGATACAGAAAGAACAAATATAGACTAGATTTCAAACAGAATAATAGAATGCCAAACAACAGAGAAATAATGAAGTTGCTCTACTTGGTAGCCTGAACAATCATATTGCTTAGGGAATTAGCTTGCTCCTTGGCAGTATCAACCAATGAATCCTGCAAATATCAGGAGAAATAAAAAACCATTCTTAAAAAAAAACAATGAAAAAGGAAGTTCAAGACTTAAGAAGGATTGGTACTTGAGCAGCTATGGTTCGGGCAACGGCTTTCTTGCTCGATTCTTGGAGCTCTCCGGCAATTATAACCTCATCCAGTATGTAATATGCCTGCATGTTCCTAAAGTTTATTGCAATACTGTAGACCAAGATTTCGTTTGCTTGCGGTGGTTACAGAATTTGGGTGGCTGTAATGTGTCGTTTTGGCCCAAAACATCATTTTTTTTAGGGAAATAAAATTTGAGAATGCAATTACATGTCCTGTTTTCTCACCAATGTGTTCACAGCCTCCATCGCACTCCCACCAATCTCCCAAATAGAGCCTAAGAGATTATGTGGTTCAATCTCACTTGGCTGTCCTTGTTGTTAGATCTCTGTGTTGATTGTTGAAAACTAAGTGTTTGGCTTACTTCAAAGACAACAAGATAATCTACGATTGTTTACAATTTATAAGCTTTTGGTCATATCTTTGAAGGAAATGGCATTCATTAGAGATAAGCTATTATTGTTTTACGGACATTGGGAACTTTCGCATCAGCATTTTTGGTACAAACTCTGTTTTTGGAGTCGAGGCATTCACAGTTTCTAATGCCCGACAACTAATTGTGGCAGTGTTTTGACTCAAAAAGATGTTTTTAGGCATTTTTAGGAAAACGGTGTTTGTGGATGCAAGTATGCAAGCATTACCTGCGTTTTTTTACAAATGTGTTCACACTCATCACCACTCTCCTGAACAAAGCCTAAGCGATTGTGTGGTTCAATGTTATTTAGATGTCAGTGTTGCTAGATCTCCTTGTTATTTTTCGAAAACCAGGTGTTAGGCTCACTTCAAAGATCAACAACAACAAAACAACACTCAAGCCTTTATCCCACTATAGTGGGGTTGGCTATATGGATCTTTTGTCGCAATTGTGCCCTATCTTTAGTCATAATCTTATTAATGCCTAAGTACATCATGTCTTTCCTTATAGTTTCATTCCAAGTCTTTATTGGTCTACCCATCACTCGTTTAACATGGCAGTGACTAAACTCTCACAACGCCTAACATGTGCCTCTAATGATCTCCTTTGTACGTGTCCAAATCATCTTAGTCAAGCTTCTCGCATCTTCTCTGCAATTGGTGCTACTCCTAAATTATCCCTGATATATTCATTCCTAATTTTATTCAGTCTCGTGTGTTCACACATCCACCTAAGCATTCTCATCTCTGCAAATCTCATTTTTTGTTCATGTACACAATTCACTGCCCAAAACTCAGAACCATAGAACATCGTTAGTCTAATTGCAGTATAGTAAAACTTGCCTTTAAGTTTTAATGGTACTTTACGATCACATAAGATCCCTAACGCGCCTCTCAATTTCAACCAACCCGCTTGGATTCTCTGAGTCACATCTTTATCAATACCTCCATATATTTGAACTATCAATCAAAGATATTTAAAACACTCATACGGGAAATATCTTGATCACCCAACTTAATAATGAAGTCATTCGTCCATCTTGCACTGCTAAATTTAAACTCCATATACCCCGTCTTTGCCCAGCTCAAGCTAAAACCCTTATTTTCTAAAATGTCTCGCCAAGATTCAAGTTTTGAATTTACACCCTCGCGCGTCTCATCGACCAAAACGATATCATCAACAAACAATAAACACCAACGTATTGTTTGTTGGATATGTCCGGTGAGAAGCTCACTTCAAAGATAATCAGACAATTTTCGAGTGCATACAATTTATAAGATGTTAGCCATATCTTTAAGGAAATGACGTTCATTAGATAACCTACGATTGTAAACGGAGCAGGGCGTTTTACTCGCGTTTGAAGCTTCCTAGACAGTATTTTTGGCACAAACTATGTTATGGGGGCTGACGCCCAACCATGCATGGATGATTGACGTGATATTTCAACATAAAATGATGTTTTTTAGGGGAATAACATTTGTGAATGCAACTACAGAAGCAGACCCTGCGCTGCTTTCACAACTGTCACGGCTCTCCCATCAATCTCATAAACAAAGCCCAAGGAATTGTGCGATTCAATTTCACTTAGATGTTAGCGTTGTTAGATCTCTATATTATTTGCCATGGGTGGACCCATGTAGAGACACACCCGGGCACGTGCTCGGGCGTGTAGATCGTGAAATAGGGCTAGCGAGCACCAGAGAGGCTTCCGCCGTTCCGCGAATCGCAATTTGGTGCTCGTGATCCTTCGTCTTCCGGGAATGTAGTAGTGGAGATGGATACACTGATGTTGCAGAAAAGGAGACGTCGTCACTGTCCAAATTGTATCTCTACCAGCATTTGTTCAGGCGCGATATTTCCCAAGTATTTTGAGCTTCTTTTGTAGGGTTTATCACCACTTTACTTTGATTTTACATCCATGATTTTTTTTCAAATTTGAATTTCTGTGGTTTTTGGAGCAGTCGCCGAAAGGATATAACCTATTTGCAGAAGTTCTTCCTGATGTATGTGGGAGGAAGACATCCCTTACACTTACAAGAAGATATATGTGGTACCACCCATCTCAGGTGATAATTAATGAGATCCTTGTTGTACTAGTATCTTCTGATTTCTGGATAGTTTAGCCATTTTTTTAAAAAAAATATTGGGTTGGAGCTGAGTTAGGAGTTTAGGGTTTATGAGAGTAGTTTGGAGTAAGTGAAAGGGCTTTTAGTCAGGGTTTTTTTTATTGAGTAGTTTTTTTTTATAATGGCTTCTCAACTTAGATTTTCTCTTCAAGGTTTTTGAGATTCCTGAAGTCAATAGTTTTCCAGCTTTTTGAGAGCCTGGCCAGTCAAAAATGTTTTTTATTTCTTCCTAGAACAGGATTGTTGAGATCTTTTACACCTAATTGATCTTTTACTTGAATTAGCTTTAGATCTGCTCAAACTTTCTTGTTTGGTTTATTGCGGAAGGGTTCTTTATATATTGCAAAGGGTGAGTTCAATAGACTTTGTTGGAAAAGCCCATATAACAAAGGCTCAATGACCCATTCCTTTGTATTTTATTATTATTTTCTCTCCTCTCTTTTGTCCCACATTATGCATAGGACTTTCCTCTCTCTTTCTCCCTCCTATAAATATGTACTCATACTTTGTATTTGATACTTGAGAAATTACATACAAGGTTCACGTTTTCATACATGGTATCAGAGGGAGCGGTCTCCCTGTCCGGATAAAATTTTTTTTTAGCCGCCTCTATCTGCGGTCTTCTCGCGGCCTCCTTGCGGTCTGCCTTTCCCTCCTCCCGCGACCTCCTCGCGGTCTTCTTTTTCTACCCGCTCTCCTGCTTAAGGGCTCGTTTCTTTCTCCTCCGTGGCTCCACCTTCTCTTCCCTTCTCCTCCCTCTTATAGACTTCTCCATTCTCTTACGTGGGCCCACTCTACTTTGACCGGCGGCCTCTTCCGGTTTCTGTCCGCGTGGCCTTCTGCTTCCCGCGGACTTATCTTGCACTGCGGTGTTCCTGGCGGTCTCCCTTGTGGTCCCTGCGGTCTGCTGGTTCCAAGGCGTTCTCTTTCTATCCGCTGCGGGCTCCCTTTTCTATACGTTGCGGTCTCTTCTTCTTGGTCGTGGCGTCTCTTGCCGCTGGTGCTTTGTCGTCGTGACCGCTGCAGAGTTCTCATGTCTACTCTGCAGTCTCCTCTTACCATTACGGACCTCCTCTGTCCGCTTGGCTTGTCATCTATCCGCTGCGGTCTCTTTGCGCGGCCTGCCTCTGTCCGCTGCGGTCTCTTCGCACGGATTGTCTCTATCCGCTGCGGTCTCTTCGCGCGGCTTGTCTTTGTCCGCTGCGGTCTCTTCGCGCGGCTTGTCTTTGTCCGCTGCGGTCTCTTCGCGCGGCTTGTCTTTGTCCGCTGCGTTCTCCTTTCCTTTCGGGCTCTGCACTTTGGTCGCGGCTTCTTTCTTGCCGCTGGTGCAACCACACCGTGACCGTGCGACCTGCGGACTTCTGCCCCGGCCTTCTCCTTCTCGTCGTGACCTCTCTCTGGTAGTTGTGCCTTCGTTCTGTTCCTCCGGGCTCCGCATTTTGGTCGCGGCTTCGTCCTTGTCGTTGGTGTGTTCACACCGTGACCGTGCGGTCTTGCCTCTGTTCGCGTTGTCTCCCCTACTCGCGCGGCCTCCTCCGGGCTCCGCATTTTGGTCGTGACTTCCTCCTTGCCGCTGGTGTGTTCACATCGTGACCGTGCGGCCTCGCCTCTGTTCGCGCGCTCTCCCCTACTCGCGCGGCCTCCTCTCTGTTCGGGGTTCTTGCTCGTCTGGGTTGTTCGCGCGGCCTTCTTCTTCTGTTCGCTGGTCTTCTCGCCTAGCCGTTGTTTGTCTCCATGGATTCTTCTTCTGACTCTCGGGGATGAGGCCGGGGTGGCCGGCTGCGACCTAAGTGTTCCTTCTGCAGCAAGGACGATCACCTTGAAGCTACATGCTATCGCAAGCATGGTCGTCCTCCTCGTCCGCTGGCCTCTGTTGCGTCCACCGACTCCTCTACCCCTCGTACTGACCTTGACGAGGTTCGTCATCAGCTCCAGCATCTCCAAGGCCTGCTGAGCAGCCCGCCTGCCTCAGTTGCCTCCGCTTCCTCCATCTCCAATGAAGGTATCGCCTGCCTCTCCACTGGTACGCGATGGATTGTGGATTGGTGCCACTCATCACATCACCTCTGTTCGACCGCCTCAGTACTTGTCCTCTTCTCATCTGAAGTACATTACTGTGGTCAATGGGGCAGCTGTCCCTGTCTCTGGCTGTGCTGATATTCCTCTCACCTCCTCGCTTTCCCTGCGCTCGGTTCTTCATGCTTCAGGCTCTCCATTCAATTTACTTTTTGTTCCTCGCCTCACTGCTGACTTACATTGCTCTATGACATTTACTTCTTCTTTTCTGATACAGGATCAGCAGACGCAGATTATCATTGGTAGGGGGCGACTGTAGAACGGGCTCTACCTTCTTGATGACTCTCCTACTCTCCCCGCATCTGTCTCCTCCGAGGATTGGCATCGAAGTCTTGGTCATGCTCCTCTCCCTGTCCTCCAGAAGGCTCTCCCTGATATCTCTCTTCCTGCTTTTCAGTGTGAAACATGTATTTTTGGCAAACAGTCTCGTTTATCTTTTCCATCTCATTGTACTCGGAGCTCTGCTCCTTTTTTTTTGGTACACTCTGATATATGGGGTCCGTACAAGATTCCTAGAATTTCTGGCTACCGTTATTTTCTTACTTTTATAGATAACTATTCCTGCATGACATGGTTGTATCTCCTTCGTGATCGTTCTGAGCTTCCCCGCGTATTCCGGGCCTTCTTGCTTGAGACTTGCACTCAATTCTCCGTGCCCATCAAAACTCTTCGCACTGATAATGCGCGCGAGTACACTGGCCATGATTTCGCGACCCTCTGCTCTGAGTTTGGGGTCATTCACCAAACGTCTTGTGCTAATACCCCTCAGCAGAACGGTGTCGCAGAGCGTAAAAATCGCCATCTCCTTGATGTGGCTCGCTCTCTTATGCTTTAAATGCGGGTTCCTAAACCCTATTGGCACTTTGAGCTTTCCACGGCCTGTTTTCTCATCAACCGTCTCTCGTCCTCCATCCTCCACAATGCTACTCCGTTCAGCCTCCTATTTCCCTCCACTCCGGCCTTCTCTCTTACTCCCCGCATCTTTGGGTGTACGTGCTACGTTCACACCCTAGTCCCGTCTACGGACAAGTTGGATCCTCGTGCAGCCAAATATGTCTTTGTGGGCTATTCGCGCACTCAAAAGGGCTACGTGTGATATTCGCCCATTACCCGCAAGGTGACTATTTCTGCTGATGTCACCTTCCGGGAGGATCTTACTTTCTTCTCTGCTCCGGATCCAACACCTTTTCCTGAGCCCGTCGTGCGCCCTGTTATACCTGTTCATCCAGCACCTGTTCCTGATCTGGCACCTTTTCCGGATCCAGCACCTGTTCCTGAGCCCGTCATGCACCTTTCTCCACCATCTCTCCCTCCTGCCCAGCATCCAGCTCTTCCCAAGCCGCCTGTCATCCAGGTCTATTCTCGCCGCTCTTCTCGTCCTGTTGCCCCACTACAGTCGGCTTCAACCTCTGACGCTTCGCGGCCTGGTGCTCCGGCTCCAGTCTCCACCGCTCATCCCATGACGAATTATGTCTCTCTTCATCGCCTCTCCCCGCCACTTCGTCACTTTGCCACATCATTATCCTCTATTTCTGTGTCTAATTCTGTGCAGGAGGCTCTTCAACATCCCGGCTGGCGGGCCGCAATGGAAGAAGAAATGACGGCCCTTTGGGCTAACCAAACCTGGGTACTCGTCCCTTTAGCTTCCGGTCAAACACCGGTTGGGTGTAAGTGGGTTTTCGTCATCAAACACACTCCTGATGGCACCATTGACCGTCTGAAGGCCCGCCTGGTGGCATGTGGCTTCACTCAACAACATGGCCTTGACTATGAGGAAACCTTCTCTCCGGTGGCCAAACTCAACACTGTTCGCGTCCTTCTCTCAGTGGTCGTGCATCGCCACTGGCCCCTTCATCAGCTGGATATCAAAAATGCGTTCCTGAATGGCGATCTTCAGGAAACCTTCTAAATGCACCAACCTCCCGGGTTTGAGACCACGGGGGAGTCTCGTGTGTGTCTTCTGAAGAAATCCATTTATGGTCTTAAACAATCCCCCCGGGCGTGATTTGACAAGTTCAGTAAGGTTATTCGGGACATGAGTTTCACTCAGAGCTCAGCAGATTTCTCCCTATTCACTCGACACCGGGCAACAGAAACAGTTCTTCTGTTAGTTTATGTTGATGACATCCTACTTACTGGGGATGACTCAAAGGGGATTCAAGCGGTCAAACAACACCTTAGCACCGTGTTTCAGACAAAAGACCTGGGGCATCTTCGCTACTTCCTCGGTCTTGAGGTCGCAAGACGTCCGGATGGACTTGTCCTCTCCCAACGAAAGTATTGTCTTGACCTCCTCAAAGACACTGGCCAGTCCGGATGCAAGTCGGCAATAACTCTGATGGATGCAAATCACAAGTTTGTGCTCATGCCTCTGATGCTGATCTGCTTCTCCAAAACCCGGAATACTATCGACGCCTTGTGAGAAAATTGATCTACCTAACGGTCACAAGACCGGATATATCGTTCGTTGTTGGGGTTGTCAGTCGGTTCATGCAGGCTCCCCGAGTCTCTCATCTTCAAGTTGTTGAACGTATTCTTCGATACCTTAAAGCAGCTCCGGGTCAAGGACTGGTTTACAAAACCTCCACCTCTATTCCAACACTGGTTGCATATTCAGATGCCGATTATGCTGGCTCCTTGGACGATCGGCGGTCAACCAGTGGTTTTTGTACATATTTTGGAGGTCATCTCATTACATGGAAAAGTAAGAAACAAGCAGTGGTTGCTCGATCTTCAGCGGAAGCAGAATACCGATCAATGACATCAGTTGTCTCAGAACTCACATGGCTGGAAAGCCTCCTTGCTGATCTGGGGGTGAAACTTCCCTCTTCTGTTGTTCTATTTTGTGACAGTCAAGCGGCCATACAAATAGCAAAGAATCCGGTCTTCCACGAACGCACAAAACATATCGAAGTAGACTGTCATTTTATTCGGGAGAAAGTTCAAATGAAGAAACTAGACTTAAAGCATGTTTCGGGCACTTATCAAGTTGCTGATATTCTCACAAAGGCTTTATCGAGTACCTTATTTTATCAGTGTCTGTCCAAGATGGGTGCATATGACTTGTACGCTCCAGCTTGCGGGGGAGTGTTGGAAAAGCCCATATAACAAGGCCCAATGGCCCATTCCTTTGTATTTTATTATTATTTTATCTCCTCTCTTTAGTCCCACATCATGTATAGGATTTTCCTCTCTTTCTCCCTTCTATAAATATGTACTCATACTTTGTATTTGATACTTGAGAAATTACATACAAGATTCACGTTTTCCTACAGACTTAAAATACTGATTTTGCAACAGCATATTGTGCTTTTTATATTCATTGTTTTTGCTAAGAATTTTCAGTTCCAGCCAATTTTTCCACCTCTAGTTTCTGTTCCAACACTCATCTAGTACAAAGGTATCAATCTTTAGATTTTTTTTTAAATTGTTTTCATCTGGCTAGTTTGATTGTCATCCATGTGATTGAAAATTTCTAATCCTCAAAAGTTGGTAAATCGAAGTGATTGAAAAATTCTAAGATTAATTGCAGCTCATGTTATAAGTATCTAGTTTTTATACCAATAGATCAAATTACTTGTTCTAATTTGTGTTTAAATTTATCTTGTATGATCATTGACACTCACATTGATATAAAAGTAAAATAATTTGTGCAATATTTTCAACAATTATTTTTTTAATTTACATGTATTGTGCCCGGGTTGAGCGGAAATCCTAGTTCCGCCCCTGAATATTTGCCAAAAATTAGGTGTTTGGTTTGCTTCAAAGAATAAGATAATCAACGATTTTATACAATTTGTAAGATGTTAGTCAAATTGATAGATTCGGTGGGACACAGGAGTCAACTAGATGTCACAGTGTTAGGACATCCAGTAATAGGCATGCTTTCATCTTTAAATAAGATGACATTAACACTACTTCATGTGAAGTAAACTGCCCCTGAATATGCAAGACAAAAAAAATATGGAAATAGAATAAGTCACCTTGTGAAAATTGAAGATCAAATCCAGCTCACAAACCTAAGAAATAGAAAAATATTAGCCGGAAATATCAAATCGAGAGCACCCAATTACCAGAAGTCGACTTACGCTGCCAAAGTAGCGGTCAAGTATCTCGACAAAGTGATGAATGATTTCAAGAACCTCTAACTCGTTGTCATCCCCATCAATGCACATGCAAAAATAGAGGCTGGCATATCTGTGAGTAATTTTTGCGGACATATTAGAGAACAGATAACGAACGAATTCAAATTGCATTTAGAATAAGAACTACAGTGCTCGGTACCTTCTATATACAACTTTAAATCCTCTCCATTCAACAAAATTGCAGAGCTTTGGGCCTCTTGTTAAAATTACTCCACTAAGCTCACGGATTACCTTTGAAACATAATGGAACTTGTATAAGCTGCAGAGCCATGATAATCATATAGCAACTGACAGAAAAAAAGCTTGTTGAATGTTACTAGATTTAGTTAACATCATCATCATAACATAACAGAATAATATTTTAAACAAAATCCATGGTGGTAAAGGAATTGAAAAGAAATTAGTTTCCATCAGCGTATTTGTCCAGAAGAGTAAAGGAGTAATAAAATATTTAAACTTTCTTTTTCATTTGGTTGATGAAAGATCAAGCATTTATGTGAGGGGGGGGGGGGGGGGGGGGGGGGGGGGGGGGGGACTAAAGAGGTATCTATAAGGCCGGACAATCACTGGGGTTGTGCTCGGAAACAGACAAATGTGATCATCATGTTGTCGGGAAAGAGGGGAGTTTTTGTTCCCTATAAACATTAAAGAAGTTAAGCATCAACTCCTCCATCAAGTTGGAACGAGATCTACTTTAAAGAGCTTAAACTATGGGAAGAGATGACTGTGTTTCTCCATGTCATAGAACCTGCCTGTCGGACAGCTATAAGAACATGGCGAGCACAGTATCTCACACAAATAGCCCCAATATGTTTAATCCACTGTACACCTAAATATGACATCAACTCAGTCCAAGGGAATGTATAAAGATCCTTCAGAAAATAATCAAGTAAAACATGTATCTGGACTCCCTCGCAAAGGCCCGGACTGCCTTTTCAAGATTGTCCACTATGACATGCATGCCCCACCGAGATCGAATTGGTAAATCCAAGCTTTGAGCGTCACTCTCAATGATGAAGGGTAGGTGCTCCCTGAATCCACTAAAACGAGTACATGTTAACTGCAAATGAACGGCTTGATCTGCATGGTTTGGGAGTTTCTGTGATTTCTTGGGGTTCATTTGTTCCTCCTCATCTTCCTGCTCATTGAGTCCAAGTCATGTCAACTCCACAAAACTTATTAATAAATGTTGGGGAGATGCTCTCTCTCTCCAACGAAGGTCCTAGATTAGCAGCTAAACCCATTTGGCTTGGAGGATTCAGTGTATTATGTGACAATCATCAACGGTCAATCTGAATGTGGCGGTCCTAATTCCAAGAAAAGCTCACAACATTAGCAAATCAGGAGGATTTTAAAACTCCACATCAAGTCGGAGTCATTCCTATAATTATATGGTGAATATTAATAACTATTGTTGGGCCAACAATTTTCCAAGTATTCTTCCACGGATTCCATTTGCTTCATAGAGTTCAGCTTTCCACATGGATTGTTGCGCGCGCGAGTATGTAAGAACTTGAAATTTTCTCGGTTCATGTTGGGGTGTTTTTTATAAAGCTGCATGAACTAGAATTGCTAGACGCACCAGGTAGAAAGTGTCTACCCACTCGGACCAAGGTGTCGTTTAATTCATAAAAAATTGTTTGCAGTGATGATCCAGTCAAGGCATCATTCTTGCATAAAAAGAGGAAAACTAACTTCACAAAACATGGTGCACTCCCCTCCCTCTCTAAGTTGTGTCATAACGAGGTCAAGTTAAATGACCGGTTGTTGTCTCTCTTGAATAAATTGTGGTTTCGAGCGTGTACCCGCCTAAACTGGGTTCAATTGAGGTGTTGAGCCAATAAACCTAAATTGGCGTGAACGAGTTGGCCTTTTGACCACCGAGGCTTGTGGCATTGTTGGGACGGTGCTTGGTAGAATATTGGGCGTTGCAATGGGACTGATGGGGACCTGGTCGAGCAGTTGTATGTACCAGGTGGAGCTGCAGTGAAGGCCATGCTCAGTAGGGCGTGCACGATGGTGAGCGTTGCATGGCATCGTGCTTCGTTGATCACAAACATGGCCGATATCTTGTTCATCATCTCCTAGAGTTCATCAAATTTGTCCCTCAAAGCTTCCATGATGATTGACTCCTACACCAAGTTGTTATGAGATATAGAAATGGATTTTGTCATGAAACGATGAAGGATCAAATCAAATGAAATAGCCCTCACCTTCTTCCATCCTTGATTATCATTGTGGTTTCCTATGATGAGAAATTTGAGGGTAGCAATAGGAAATAGAGATTTAAGAGAAGGGATAATAGAGTAGAGAGAGAGAGAGGAGGGGAGGAAGAGGCCCACGGGATCAATAGTGTCATGAGAGAAGAAAATTAAAAAAGATAAATGGGGTATCTTGTCATCAATTCATTTTTCCAATGCTTAAAATACAAGAATACCGGTTTTGCACAAATGTCCTCACATAAAACAAAGATTGCAAAAATAACTTAATGAAAATAAAAAACAAAGATTGAAAAATTACTATTTGAATTTAAAAAGAATGAGAACATAAAGGATTCAATTTGCGACTCCCTCTTATCTCTTAATTAATTTTCTCTTTGTAAAGGTGTGTCCCAAGAAAGCACATAAAAAAAACTGGCAGGATGGAAGAGCAAATTACTTTCTATCACATGCCGAATAACTCTTATTACAATCTGTTTTTCTCAGCAAATGCACATATACACTATGGCATGCCTTCATATCCCTATTGGAGATTTGAAGAATATATACTCTATCAAAGGCGGATCTAGGGGGCTGGGCCCACCCCCCAAGCATTTTGCAAAATGGATAGGGGATTTGGATTCCTCTCAAGGAGGCAATGAATTTTGACTACTTAACATCAAAAATGGTGGCTTGATAAGGAAGAAAAGGCACGGGTAAGACGGAGATGTTCAAAAAATAAATTTGGCTAGAGGAAGATGATGTCTCCCCCCCCCCCCTCCATTGAACTTCCTGGATCCGCCAGTAACTACATAATAGCTCGATTTTAATGGAATGGCCCCGTATCATCAGGTAAGAATCATTGGGTTCTCTGGAGTCAGTAAACCTTGTACAGATTAGGTTTTGGTCTTCCAAAAATAGAGGATCTAAACAAATGCTTCAGGTAAAAAGCTTTTCGTAAGTTACGACCACAAATTATCTGTTTATCTCTTAACAAAACAAAATATTTCAAAAACAAATAGCTAGTATTAATTCTTTCCCATGCTATGAAACTTGGGAACTGGATATCAATTCAGTATTATAGAGAAATCTTTATAGTAAATACAATGTGGCTAATTGAGAAAGGGGATGTGAGCTTTTCATATGAAAAATGGTTTGCGGAAGGTCCTTTGGTCTTCATATGCCCTCCTAAATCAGCAATGTATCCTAATATTTGTTGCTCAAAACTTTACAAATGATGGTAATGGTAATATGTTATGGGCTTTGTACCCGTTTATCTAGTTGATTATGATTATCTCTGTTATGTAGGTGTCATCAATATATAGTTGTTATTATTATGTAGGGGCCTCGAGCACCAGGACTAGTAATAGATTATTATTTATTGTTTGAATTTTATTATGTTGTAAGCCTATATAAAGGTATATGTAAGGTTGTATGGGGTAAGTAAGAAGTTTTATTTCTTGTCTATTGTGTGAGATCATTGGTGGCTCTCTCCTTTACCAAGCAACTTGTTACGGCACCATTGGCCGCCGACGTCATCACCGGCGAACCCCGTTGGGGACAGGTTTACCGTCGCCGCAACGCCACCATCGAGCCACATGCAACGTAATATTTTACCATATTACTTTATGCTTAATTTAGTACGAATAATGACTAATATTTTATGCCTAATCTAGCCGGATATTTTATGCCTAATCTAGCCGGATATTTTATGCCTAATCTAGCGGGTTAATTATAGCTAGATTGTATCTTTATTTTATTCTCGGTGTTTAAGGCCCAAACGGGGGGTCCGCTTTTAATGCTAGAAACTCTATTTATATGAGGGCTAGGGTCCGGTTATGGACAAGAAGAAATAAAGTTAATTTCTCCTCTCATCCAATCTTCTGCTCTCACCTCTCTCTCTCTCTCTAACCGCCGCCCTCGGTTTCCGTACCCTCCCTATATCAATCCTGGAGAGTTCCGGCGATAACCGCGAGCAAACGCGAGCCCAGGCTTCGGCACGTAACAAATTGGTATCAGAGCCACCGGCCGCCACCTCCGACGCCGCCGATACAGCCACGCCAACAGCCGCGCCTCGCCTCGCAGAACCAAACAGCATGCCGCTCCTCCCAACCCCGCCGATCCTTTCCATGGCGGAACGCGACTTGCTCCAGCAGATCTTGGACCAACTAGACAAGATGGACTCGCGATTGGGCGACGTGGACAACCGCACCGCACATCTCGTAGCAGAACGCCTCACCCCCGACCACCAGCCGAGCCAACACTCAGCCCCCGACAACTTCGGCCCCGAGGGCAACTCCGGCCAACGTTCCGACGGCAACACCTTTCCACGCTATGTAAAACTCGACTTTCCGGTCTTCGGCGGCCGGGAGGATCCCCTCGCATGGCTTACTAAGTGCGAGTTATTCTTCTCCAACCAACGCACTACTGGGGAGGAACGCCTCGGCATTGCCTCCTTCCATCTCAATGGAGCGGCCAACCTGTGGTTCGCCCAAATACAACGCGAACGCCCCTCCCTCCAGTGGGATGAATTCCGGACCGCCTGCATGCTCCGTTTCGGGCCCTCACTACGCGGCAATCCGCTCGGAGACCTCATCGCCCTTCGGCAAACCGGCACGCTGGAGGACTACATCGACCGCTTCCAACTTTTGCTCGCTCGGGCGACAACATGCCGCCTGGATCAACAAGTGTTGATTTTTACGGCGGGCCTGCACGAACGTCTCCGATTAGATGTGGAATTCCAAGTTCCTTCCGACCTCACAACCGCAATGAGTATAGCACGGACATGCGAGCGCCGCATACTTTTGGATCGCCAACACCTACAACGTCCAAACTATGGGCCCGCTTTTCGTGGGGGTGGGCAACACACTCTGGCACTGCCACCGGCTAAAACAACGGAGCCTACCAAGCAACCCTTCCGGCGACGCCTATCCAACGCTGAGATGGTCGAACGGCGCGCCAAGGGACTTTGTTTCAACTGCGAGGAAAAATTCGGACCGGGCCACCGCTGCAAACGACTCTTTTGGATTGAGGAGGACGATCCCTCCGATGATGACGGCGAGGACCCTTATGTGGAGGCACCCGAAATCTCCGTCAATGCCATCGCCGAGCCGCAAGGGGGCCACATGTTACAACTTCCCATACACATGGCCGGAACAACGTTGGTGGCCTTATTGGACTCTGGTAGCACGCATAACTTTATCCGCCGCAAGACAGCAGGCGCCCTACGCCTTCCGATTACTGCTCGCAAACAACTCCAAGTCGTCGTGGCCAACGGCCACAACATGGCGTGCCCCGGCCTATGCCGGCAAGTAGCCATAACAATACACAACCGCGAGTTTGAAATCGATCTCTTGGTCGTCGACCTGGATGGTTTCGATATCGTCCTAGGGGTACGCTGGCTCCGTACCTTGGGACCCATCACATGGGATTTCGACAACCTCACAATGCAATGGTATCACGACTCAACTAAAGTGCAATGGCAATGCCTTTCTCCCACAACCCAACCGCGAGCTTTCCTCCTCAAGGGGTCGGCTCAGGCGGGGGAAAACAGCCCCGACGAGCTCCAGCTTCTACTCGAGGAGTTCGCCGACACCTTCACCATCCCGGAGCTACTACCACCCCACCGGCTCCATGATCATCGCATTTGTCTTCTACCAGACATGGCATCGGTCGTAGTCCGTCCCTACCGCTACCCGTTTCTCCAAAAAGATGAAATCGAGCGACAATGCTCCGCCATGCTTCAACGGGGGCTCATCCAACGGAGCGTATCCCCATTCTCCTCGCCGGCTCTCCTAGTCCGCAAGAAAGACAATACCTGGCGTTTCTGCGTCGACTACCGCGAACTCAACACCAAGACGGTCAAAGATAAATTTCCAATTCCGGTGTTCGAGGAACACCTCGACGAGTTGCATGGCGCACGCCATTTCTCCAAACTGGACTTATACTCCGGCTACCATCAGGTACGCATGGCGGCCGAAGATGTGGAAAAGACCGCTTTCCGGACACACCACGAAAATTTTGAATTTCTCGTCATGCCCTTCGGCCTGACAAATGCGCCATCCACATTCCAATCACTCATGAACGAGGTATTTCACCCCGTACTCCGAAAATTTGTGCTTGTTTTCTTTGACGACATTTTGGTCTATAGCAAGTCATGGGAGGAACATCTGCTTCATGTACGTGAGGTTCTCCAACTACTCCGCCTTCACCACCTCGTCCTCAACAAATCCAAGTGTTCCTTCGGGCAATCTACTGTCGCCTACCTCGGCCACATAGTCCACGAGCGCGGCGTCTCCGCTGATCCGGCGAAACTTCAAGGAATCGCCGCATGGCCGGTTCCCCGCTCACACCACGACGTCCGCACATTCCTGGGGCTCACAGGCTACTACAGGAGTTTCATACGCAACTATAGCTGCATGGCCGAACCCCTCCTGGCACTCCTACGTCGCAAGGACTACCAATGGGAAGACAACGAACAACGGGCATTTGAGACCCTCCAAACCGCCCTCGTCTCGGCTCCTGTGCTACAACTTCCGGATTTCAACACGCCCTTCATCATCGAGTGTGATGCCTCCGCTCTGGGATGCGTCGCGGTCCTTCAACAACATGGACACCCAATAGCCTACTACAGCCGCCGCACCGCGCTCCACCACCGCAAGTTGCCGACATACGAGTTGGAACTCATCGGCTTAGCAAAGGCCGTCCAACATTGGCGACCCTATGTCTGGGGTCGTCCCTTCGTCGTCCACACGGATCATTATAGTTTGAAGTACCTTTTGGAACAACGGTTAACCACCATACCCCAACAACGTTGGGTAAGCAAACTATTGGGCTTCGACTTCATCGTTGAGTACAAGGCGGGTACTCTCAATAGGGCCGCGGACGCCCTCTCGCGCCGACACCTCGACGACGTCGTCAAACTATGCGCGATCTCCAGACCAACCGCCTTCTTGGTGGGCGACATCCGCGAAGACAACATCAACTCCCCAGCCCTCGCCGAATTACTCCACCGTGCACAGGAGGACCTTTTACCACCTACATGGAGAGCACACGACGGACTCATTTTCTACAAAGACCGCATTTACTTGAGCCCCACTTCTCCCCACATCCCCACCATAGTGCAGGAGGCGCACGAGAGGGCTCATGAAGGGGTTCACAAGACCCTTCACCGTGTTCGGAGCACTTTCTATTGGAAGGGACTTCGCCGCTATGTCCAAAATTTTATCGCACAATGCGTCGTATGTCAACAACAGAAGGCGGTCAACTTACTACCGGCAGGGCTTCTACAACCGTTACCTATACCGACCCAAATTTGGGCCGATATTTCCATGGATTTCATCGAAGGTCTTCCACGAAGTAAGGGCAAAACGGTTTTGATGGTCGTGGTGGACAGATTTTCAAAAGGGGCACATTTTCTTTCGCTTACCCGCCCATTGGTCGCCGAGCGCGTGGCCCAAACATTCTTCCACGAAATCTTCTGATTGCACAGATTACCGGAAACTATTGTGTCTGACCGGGATAAGGTTTTTACCAGTCAGTTTTGGAAGGAGCTTTTTGCGCTCAGCGGCACGATATTGCAACTCTCTTCCGCCTACCATCCGCAATCCGACGGCCAAACGGAAGTTGTCAACCGGACAGTGGAGATGTACCTCCGCTGCTTAACTGGAGAACACCCCAAGGAATGGGTCACATGGCTCCCATGGATCGAGTACTGCTACAACACGTCGTACCATTCGGCCCTCAAAACAACACCTTTTCGTCTCATTTATGTCCGCGACCCGCCCAAGCTCATTACCTACGAGCACAATCCGGCGACCGCGACAACCGTGGATCAACAACTCCGAGATCGGGAGCACATGCTCTCCACCGCCCGCAAACACCTGCTTCGAGCCCAACACCGCATGGAGACCACATATAATCGCTACCATCGCGACGTTGTCTACACAGTGGGCGACTGGGTGTGGCTCAAGCGCCGACCATACCGACAGTCAACGCTCCACCACACTATCCCATCCACCAAATTGGGGCCCCGGTTCTACGGCCCTTTTCAGATAGACAAGCGCATTGGCGACGTTGCCTACCGCCTCCATCTCCCGCCCGAAGCACGCATCCACGACGTGTTCCATGTATCCCAACTCAAACGTTTCATCGGAGAGCCGCCGACAAACCCGCTTGTGGACCTTCCAGTACAGCTTGAGGGCAAGCTGTCTTCCGACGAGGAAGGAGATGTTACGACACCATTGGCCTCCGACGTCATCACCGGCGAACCCCGTTGGGGACAGGTTTACCGTCGCCGCAACGCCACCATCGAGCCACATGCAACGTAATATTTTACCATATTACTTTATGCTTAATTTAGTACGAATAATGACTAATATTTTATGCCTAATCTAGCGGGTTAATTATGGCTAGATTGTATCTTTATTTTATTCCCGGTGTTTAAGGCCCAAACGGGGGTCCGCTTTTAATGCTAGAAACTCTATTTATATGAGGGCTAGGGTCCGGTTATGGACAAGAAGAAATAAATTTAATTTCTCCTCTCATCCAATCTTCTCCTCTCACCTCTCTCTCTCTCTCTAACCGCCGCCCTCGGTTTCCGCACCCTCCCTATATCAATCCTGGAGAGTTCCGGCGACAACCGCCGGCAAACGCGAGCCCAGGCTTCGGCACGTAAAACAACTCTGCTTAGGAAGTTGCGGTCAGGGCTCCTGTGTATCCTCCACCACCATCATCTCCGCCTCCAACCACTACTCTGACCACCGCTCCGAGTAGGCCCATAACAACTTGGTATCAGAGCCTTCGATCCTCCCCACCACAACTTCCATCGGACCGGCTGACATCCAGCCGTTGTTTTCCTTCATTCCATCCCCTCGACAAACAGTGGTCTGCTCCATTCCTTGGAACTGAACCCACCAGCCTTCTTCTTTCCCTTGCCAGAAGACCATGTTGTCCTCTCTGCATCCTCATCAGCGTACGACTTCAACCAACGACACATACCATCGACTTCAGCGCACTGTCACGACATTGCATCTATGGGGTTAACCTCTGGAGATTTCTAAAGAAATCTAGGATCTTGGAGGATATTCTTGTAACATAGAGATTAGTCTAGAACATTCTTCAAAGATCTAATACACAGATGATGGTAGAGTAGTCTAGATCCTTCCATCCTTTGGAGGAAAATCCCTTTGGGGGTCTATATAAGGGGGAGACCCCCTCATTTGTAACTCACCAAGCAATTCAAGCAATAAAGCTCTCTTACACACTCTGGCTCTCTTGCTCTCTCGTTCACACTTTCTAAGTGCTCTCTTACTTATCTTTCCACGATCAAGTGTTGAAGAAGGCTGACTTAGCTAGCTGCGAAGGGGTGCCGGAAGGAGTTAAGGCCGCACGCGACATTGTCAAGGGGACAAGTTTGTGATAGTTGGTATCAAAGCAAGGTTCACTTAAGTCGTGGTTCGTGCTAAAGAGTAATATGGCTTTGGAAAGGAACAACACCTCAAGTGTCATCGATGAGCGCAGCAGGGCGACCGAGGAGAGAAGGGATAGGAAGAAGAGGGACCCAAGCAAAGGTTGTAAAGGTCGCAAAGGTCCCAGTATGGAGCAAAACATGGTGGATACGATAGAGTACGAGCCAATGCAGGATGCCTACCTTACTCTACAACGAAAAGTGGAGAATATCTGTAAGTATTTTGATACTTTTCATATGAAACAAGAGAAGATGCAAATGGATATTGATCTTCTTAAGGAGCAAACATTGGGCAAGTCGGAATCCTCGCACAATGTTTTTGACACTATCATTAGTGATTTTGAAGAGCGCTTGACAAATGTGGAAATAAAAGTAGAAAACTTGCGCATGCGAAGTCCAACCAATGGAGGGAACGTTGGAGCCATGGTGAACAACTCAAAGCTGGACGTGTCAAAACCTAAGAAGATTGCGGGAAAGCGGGATGCTTTGGAGGTAGAGAACTTCCTTTGGCATATGGATAAATACTTGGAGGGATACGATATCACGGATGAACCACTGAAGGTACGTCATGCTAGTTACTATTTAGAAGACATTGCTTCATTGTCGTGGCGAAAAATACGAGCAGATATTGTCAAAGGACTTTATCAGATCGACTCTTGAGAAGACTTTAAACAAGAGTTGAGAAGGAACTTCATCCCTGAGAATGTGAAGGATGATGACTTACGGAAGCACAGGGAGCTGAGGCAGAGGGGCGTCATTGGAGACTATGTCAAGGAGTTCACAACACTTTGGTGTTCCCGAGCACATTCTCCTTTTCAACTTCATTGATGGACTGCAAAATTGGGTCAAGCAAGAGGTCAAGCGGAAGGACCCAAGGACTACCAGAGATGTCATTGCTATCGCCGAGTCTCTTATTGAGTTCCAACGCCAACCCAATCCAATCAAGGAGAAGAAGGACAAGTTAAACAATGGTAAAAATTGGGAAGATCGGCGAGACAACAAAACCACCCACTTCAAAGGAGGATCAAAGACTTTGCCTGACCCACGGAAGGAGTTTGAAGAAAGGAAAAAGAACTTCGTACCTAAAGGCGGATGCTATGTGTGCAAGGGGCCACATCCGATGAGCAGCTGCCCAAAGTTAGGATCATTATCCGCTATGGTGGAGAGCCAAAATGTCACCCCACTGGAAGAAGTTACTTCTCAGATGAGTTCATTGCAATTACTAAACGCTTTAAACATGCAGCCACCAAAAGCTACATCAAGCAAGGGGCTGATGTATGTGGAAGCTTTGGTCAATGGGAAGACCACCAAGGCATTAATCGACACAGGAGCTTCACACAACTTCATGACAGAAGGAGAGTCGAAGAGATTGGGTTTGCAAGTCATGAAGGGCGGAGGTTGGATCAAGACGGTGAACGGTCAAGCAAGGCCACTCGATGGACTTACACGCAATGTGGAGTTGCGCATGGGCACCTAGAAGGGCCGGGTGGAATTCTCTATAGCACGCATGGATGACTTCAATGTTGTGCTAGGAATGGACTTTCTAGAGAAGATGCAAGCCATTGTCATGCCTAGCACATCACTCAGTTTGCATCTTGGAGGAATGAACTACATGCATGTTCCCGACGATGCAAGGACCATCAAAGTTGGACAAGGAAGGGCCAAAACAACTCTCGGCCATGCAAATTGCGAAGGGGTTCAAGAAGGGCAAACCAACTTACTTGACCACCCTAAGGGAGGAAGACAAAGGCGACATAAGGGAGGAGGTGTCTCACCTCATTGCGGACATTCTGGTGAAGAATGAGGACATTATGCCCGCCGAGTTGTCTCTCAAGCTACCGCCTCGGAGGGAGGTGGATCACAAGATTGAGCTAGAGCATAGGACAAAGCCACCAGACAAAGCACCATATAGAATGGCTCCCCCTGAATTGGAGGAGTTGAGGAAACAACTTCAAATGCTACTAGAGTCGGGGATGATCAGGCCATCAAAGGCGCCATTTGGTGCCCCGGTGCTATTACAAAAGAAGAAGGATGGAACATTGCGGCTTTGCACAGACTATCGGGCACTAAACAAGGTTACGATAAAGAACAAATATCGTATTCCTCTCATTGCGGATCTCTTTGACATGCTTGGGAAGGCAAGGATATACTCCAAGTTGGACTTGCAAAAGGGATATCATCAAGTGCGGATTGCAGAAGGGGATGAACCTAAGACCACTTGCGTCACAAGGTATGGAGCATTCGAATGGCTGGTGATGCCTTTCGGTTTAACCAACGCACCAACAACTTTTTGCACTTTGATGAACCAAATATTACACTCATACTTGGACAAATTCATGGTGGTGTACTTGGATGACACTGTGGTCTACAGCGACACCCTGGAGGAGCATGCCAAGCACCTTAGCTTGGTATTCCAAGCATTGCGAGAGAACGAGTTATATGTGAAGAAGTCCAAATGCTCATTTGGACAAAAGGAGATACAATTTCTTGGACATGTCATTGGACATGGCCAACTACGAATGGACATGATCAAGGTGCAAGCCATTTAAGGATGGGAGCCGCCAACAAAGGTGACTGATCTGCGCTCATTCCTTGGCTTGGTGAACTACTACCGTAGGTTCATCAAGGACTACTCGAAGAGGGCAGTGCCATTGACGGACTTGTTGAAGAAGAACAAGGCTTGGCTATGGACGGATGAATGCCAACGAGCTTTTAAAGACTTGAAAGCAGCAGTTTGCAGTGAGCCGGTGCTTGTCTTGCCAGACTTCAATAAAAGATTTGAGCTGCACATTGATGCATCAGACTTTGCGATCGGTGGAGTTCTAATGCAAGAAGGTCATCCCTTAGCCTTTGAAAGTCGCAAACTCAACGAGGCGGAACAAAGGTACACCGTTCAGGAGAAGGAAATGACAACCATAATACATTGCTTGCAAGTATGGAGACATTATTTACTAGGAGCACAATTTATAATCAAGATGGATAATGTTGCAACAACTTATTTCCAGACACAGAAGAAGCTGACGGTAAAGCAAGCGCGGTGGCAAGACTTCTTAGCAGAGTTCGACTTCATCTTGGAGCATAAGGCGGGGAAGACTAATGTTGTGGCAGATGCACTAAGCCGCAAAGCTGAGCTAGCCACGATATTCATGGCTAATGGAGGAATACTAGATCGCGTAAGGCAACGGTTGATAGAGAATCATATTGCTACGCAACTTATGCATTTGGCCAAGGAAGGCCAAGCCAGGAGATTTTGGGTAGAGGATGAGCTACTTTACACCAAAGGAATGAGACTATACATCCCTAAGTGGGATAACCTACGGAGGGATATCATCAAAGAATGTCATGACACAAAATGGGTTAGATATCCTGGACAGAAACGCACATTGGCATTGATGGAGAACTCATACTTTTGGCCACGGATGAGAGATGAAGTGGAGCTATACGTCAAAACTTGTCTTGTTTGCGAACAAGACAAAGTGAAAAACAAGCAACCCGCTGGACTATTGAAGTCATTGCCTATTGCTGAGCATCCTTAGGAGTCGGTGACACTTGACTTCACCAATGCTTTGCCTAAATCTGAAGGGTGTGGATCGATCTTAGTAGTGGTGGATCGACTCTCCAAGTATGGAACATTCATCCCTAGCACAAGGGGACACTACAACAAAGAAGACAGCACATCTTTTCATCAAGAACGTAGTGAAGTATTGGGGGTTGCCAAAGACTATCATTAGTGATCGAGACCCCAGATTTACGGGAAAATTGTGAATGGAGTTGTTCAAGTTGTTTGGATCTGAACTCAACTTCTCCACAAGCTTCAACCCTCAAACTGATGGGCAAACTGAGAGGGTGAATGCATTGCTCGAGTGCTACTTACGGCACTTTGTGAGTGTCAATCAGAAGGACTGGGCTAAGTTCATTGATGTGGCGCAATTCTCATACAATCTAAAAAGGAGTGAGACAACTGGAAGGAGTCCATTTGAGCTTGCAACGGGAAGACAACCACTTACTCCACACACTCTGGCGACCACAGCTGATGATGGAAGAAGTCCAGGAGCATTGAAAATGGCCAAGTCATGGGAGGAACAAGCAGACTTAGCCAGAGCATGTTTAGAGAAAGCGCGCAAGCGGATGAAGAAGTGGGCCGATTCAAAGCGACGGATGGTGGAATACATGGTTGGGGACAAGGTCATGGTAAAACTTCTACCCCAAAAATTCAAAGCCTTGCGTAGCTTGCATAAAGGATTGATTAGAAAATATAAAGGCCCATTTCCGGTGATTGCTAAGGTGGGTAAGGTTTCATACCGTCTCGACCTACCAAACTCTTTGAAGATACATCTAGTGTTTCATGTCAGCATGCTAAAGCCTAATCATGAAGACCATGAAGATCTTCAAAGGGGAATATCTCAGAGAGCACCACCGGTGATGACCAAGTCTTTTGACAAAGAGGTGGAAGAAGTGCTCACAAAGAAAACTGTGCGGAGAAGAGGTGTGCAACCCAGCACGCAATATTTGATCAAGTGGAAAGGAAGTCAAGAGTCCAAAGCTACATGGGAAACTTTAGTAGATCTCTGACAGTTCAAAGACATCATCTAACAGTATGAGGCAACGAGGGCGTCGCCAAGCTAGGTGGGGGAGTATGTCACGACATTGCATCTATGGGGTTAACCTCTGGAGATTTCTAGAGAAATCTAGGTTCTTAGAGGATATTCTTGCACATAGAGATTAGTCTAGAACATTCTTCAAAGATGTAGATACACAGATGATGGTAGAGTAGTCTAGATCCTTCCATCCTTTGGAGGGAAACCCCTTTAGGGGCCTATATAAGGGGGAGACTCCCTCATTTGTAACTCACCAAGCAATTCAAGCAATAAAGCTCTCTTACACACTCTTGCTCTCTTGCTCTCTTGCTCTATCGTTCACTCTTTTTAAGTGTTATCTTACTTATCTTTCCACGAACAAGTGTTGAAGAAGGCTGACTTAGCTAGCTGCGAAGGGGCGCAGGAAGGAGCTAAGACCGCACGTGACATTATCAAGGGGACAGGTCCGTGACAGCACGCACCTTTTTTTGGTTGCACCTTTTTTTGGCTGCACCTTCTTTTAAAGCTTTCTGCAGAAGCCTCGTCACCTCCAGCACCAGCCGCAAGGGCTGGGTTTCTCTGCGTCTCACACAGCTGCACTGTGCGGTTCCTGAAAATCCAACGCTACTAGAAGCCATCGACGCAATCGACATCTCCTTCCATCAAAGGACTGATGTTCATCTTCCATCACGCAACTTCTCTATATCTTCACAGTCGGCGTCGCTCCCTCCATCTATCGCCATTTCTACGAATCGACGCATGGGAGCCTCCGTGACCAGTCAACGCCATCACCTGCACGCCTAGCATACGCCCTATCGTGCTATCGAACTTCCTGCCGCATGGTGTCCTTGCTTCGAGCCCCTCCCACAGCAATAACTTTATGTTTTATTTTACTAAAATCTTAAGCAGAGCAGCCCACACCTCCTCCTATTTAGCCCATACAACTCATTTTTATTTTATATTTTTAAAAACCTGATTTGACAGCCTTAGCCCATTAATTATATGATTTAATTATTTAATTCTTAACTGAGTTAATTAATTAATTCATCAATTAATTATAATGGTCGTGAAGCTTAGTGTTATGGATGAGGTCGCCCTCTGTTCGAGGTTATGGGAAATAATGAGCTCCATGGATGCACGCCTTCAGGCCGCCGAAGCACGTCGTCGGGATGCCCTGACCAAGCTCCTCCGCAAGTTTGATAATTCGATAGCCGTTTTTCTGCCAAAGCTTCCACTTTCGTCGCCGCCTCCGCCGCCGCCCCTCGTGAAGTCACCATCTTCACCAGTTGATGAAGTGTCACCGCTCTTCCTGGCGTGTGCCCCTCTGCCATCACCTCCCATGGTGGTGCCTCCCAACCTTAGGTCACCTTTGTCAGTCACCGTCATTGTCATTCCACCGCCTCTGCCAGCCCATGCTCCGTCGACCCCGACAGACCTGTTCCTGCCTCCGACCACATCGTCGCCTCTTTTGTCGGTCTTTCCTCTGGCCCCGCTCATGCCATCCCATGCTTTACCGCCCCCCTAGATCCCTTCCTACAACCGGCCAATCCCAAGTCAGCATCGCCATTTCTACCTGACAATGCCCACTCTCCGTCCAAGCTACCATCGTTCCGCTCGTTCATCACCATCGTTTCTACCTCATTCTCCACTACAGTCTACAGCAACACGATACCGAGAATTATTTTGGCGCGAAATTAAAGAGCCAGACGATCATGCAGTACAAGCCTCGTTTAAGCTTGAGGACAATCGGATTTGAAGGCCGGGAGAGATGTTATGGGTTGCGTACATGTTTATCTAGTTGATTATAATGATCTCTATTATGTAGGTATCATCATTATATAGGTATTATCCAACAAACAATACCTTAAAGTTATGTCTTCACATTTAAAGATAAATAAAAAGAACGTACTTGGAGTTTCAAAAGGTCATGCACTCCCAAATAAAGAATCTTGGTGGTGGAAAGAGCAAGTGCAAGACAAAGTGAGAGAAAAGAGGGACAGCTATAAATCACTCTACGCTTGTAGGAATGGTGAAAACTTAGTCAGGTATAAAGTCGCCAAAAAAGAAGTTAAACAGACGGTAAGTAAAAAAAGAAGTCAAGTTTATGAAGAATTTTATAAGAGACTAGATATCAAAGATGGAGAGCGTGACATATAAAATTGCTCGAGCTAGAGAAAAGAAGACAAAAGATTTAAGTCAAGTAAAATGCATAAAGGATGAGACAGATACAGTTTTGACAGATGATGTGGATATTAAAGAGCGATGGAAAAAAATATTTTTATCAACTATATATTGAAACAAAGGACAATGAATTGAACTTGGAAGAGTTAAGTAAATCAGAGAAGTATAGGAGCATAACATTTTATTGTAAAATTCAAGTATCAGAGGTAAAAGATGCTCTAAATAAGATGAAAAATGAAAAGGCGGTTGAGTCAGACGATATACTCATTGAAGTATTTGCCTAGGAAATGAAGGAATTTTGTGGCTTACATGTTTTTCAAAAAGATACTGAAATCAAAGAGAATGTCAGACCAATAGAGAGAAAGTATTTTGGTACCTTTGTATAAGAATAAAGAAGATATACAAAATTATGTTAATTACAGAGGAATTAAATTGATGAGTAATACCATGAAACTATGGGAACGAGTGATAGAAAGAAGAGTAAGACGAGAGACTAACATCTCAGAGAATCAACTTGGATTCATGTCAGGGCGGTCGACCATGAAAGCTATACATCTTTTGAGAAAACTCATTGACAACTATCGAGAAAGAAAACAAGATTTGCATATGTTGTTTATTGATCTTGAGAAAGCTTATGATAGAATTCCAAGAGAGATCTTATAGAGAGTCTTAAAAAATAAAGGTGTAAATGTATCATATATTGACATAATCAAAGATATGTATACAAATTCAGTGACAAGGGTGAGCACATTTGGAGGATTAACACAGGAATTCCCTATCACTGTTGGCTTGCATCAAGGTTCAGCTTTAAGCCCTTATCTCTTTACCCTTATCTTAGATGAGCTCACCAGACATCCAACAAGCAATACCTTGGTGTTTATTGTTTGCGGATAATATCGTTTTGGTTGATGAGACGTGCAAGGGTGTAAACGCAAAACATGAATCTTTGCGAAAACTTTAGAAAAGAAAATTTTAGGTTGAGCAGGGCAAAGACAGAGTCCATGGAGCTTAAATTTAGCAGTACAAGAAGGACGGATGACTTCGTTATTAAGTTGGGTGATCAAGATATTTCCCGTAGTGAGTGTTTTAAATATCTTGGATCGATAGTTCAAAAAGACGGAGGTATTGATAAAGACGTGACACATAAAATCCAAGCGGGTTGGTTGAAGTGGAGAGGCGCGTCAGGGATCTTATGTGATCGTAAAGTACCACTAAAACTTAAGGGCAAGTTTTACCGTACTGCAATTAGACCCACGATGCTCTATGGTTCTGAGTGTTGGGCAGTGAATTGTGTACATGAGCAAAAAATGGGAGTTGTGGAGATGAGAATGCTTAGGTGGATGTGTGGACACGCGAGATTGGATAAATTAGGAATGAATGTATCAGGGATAAGACAGGAGTAGCACCAATTGCAGAGAAGATGCGAGAAGCTTGACTAAGATGGTTTGGACACGCACAAAGGAGACCATTAGAGGCACCTGTTAGGCATTGTGAGAGTCTAGTCACTAAGCATGTTAAACGAGGGAGGGGTAGACCAATTAAGACTTGGAATGAAACTATAAGGAAAGACATGATGTACTTAGGCATTAGTGAGATTATGACAAAAGATAGGGCACAATGGCGACAAAGGATCCATATAGCCGACCCCATTATAGTGGGATAAAGGCTTGAGTGTTGTTTTTTTACTATGTTGTAGGCCTATATAAAGGCATATGTAAGGTTGTATGGGGTAAGTAAAAAGAAGTTTTATTTCTTGTTTATTGTGTGAGATCATTGGTGTCTCTCTCCTCTAACAAGCAACTCCGCTTAGGCAGTCACGGTTAGGGCTTCGTTGTATCCTCCACCACCATTATCTCCGCCTCCAACCACTACTCCGGCCACCGCTCCTAGTAGGTCCATAACAGGTAATCTTAAAGAAACTATTCAAATAATCACCAATGAAGCAGTTCATCGGAGTGTTCATTCTGCTAAAATTCAGACTACTGACAAGGCTGAACAACTGACTTGAACTCTCACTGAAAATGTTCAACTTCCAATACAACCTTGCTGGAGAAAATTCATTCTTATTCAGTGTTGACAACCTGGATTTGATCGATTATTATGGAAGGCTATTAGAAACAGAATTCATGTTTGTAAAAAAATTCACAAACTTGGAATGCCAAGTGCATTGTGATACAGAACTTTAGGACACTATGAAAGGCTTTTGGTCTTGGCTTCAATCAGAATCTAAGCCCAACAGTTAGAACAAAAAGATGGAAGGCCTTTCCTAGTTATTTTAATTAAATAAAAAAATTAAAAGGGCAGCCCAATGCACAAGGCATCCCCACGGAGCGAGGGTCTAGGGAATGGTCTCACCACAAGGGTGAAATGTAGGCAAACCTTACCATCCATTTTTTTAATTAAAAAAATTAAAAATTAAAAATCTAAATGATGTACTTAAGCTAAAACGAATTGAATATAGATGTTTCAACATGGCATTACAGGACTAAACCCAAATATGGCATTATTGTCTAGGCCAATCATGACCCGAACAAAAACTATTGGTAAAAGGATAACTCCCTGAAACGACTAATCTGGAAGAGACCATATCAGATCTCAATGCCCTATTGGGGAGCCTATAGCCCAGATTAAAGAACAGGGTCAGTTATTGGCCTCGGGTTTAACACAATAAATAGGTTATATGGCAAAGTCCAAATCAAAACGTTGATAGATAAGACCCATAAAATGATACCAAATTATTAGTTTAAGGCAAAAATAAATGAGATTAGTAAACCCTAAATCTATAGACACGAATAGAAGTTTTTATGCAACAATATTTCATTTTTTCCACTGTAAGAAAACCTTAAGGTTGTGAGAGATCCATAATTTTAAATCAAATTGAAAGTTCTCGACGTGTGCTTTGTCATCACCAAAAGAACGAGTATCTTTTAACAGATTAATGTGAGTTTACCCATATGGTTACCCGCTCTTCAAATAAGCATCCAATTTTTGAAAGATCCCGGACTTTCGTATTTTGGTAAGTCTACCAACTAGATTTTTTTTCTGAACATTTCTCTGTTTAGGGCTACATGGGTCAATTATTTCTCTTATTCATAGATCAACCTTTTTCTCTATGTTTCCATATTCCACACTTGTGACAACTGGCAACATTGATCTGCTTCACAATGAGACAAGTGGCAGTGTGTGTATGAGAGGATGCCGCTTCAATGAACCAGCCAATAATGCATTGAATTAATGCATTCTCGCCGTGCATAAATTAATTACTAGCATGTTTTCTTTTAATCTTCTAATCTTGATTGTGATTGTATTGTAAGTACTCAATAATTTAATTATGAATATCAATTTGGTGTTGGATATCATATTTGTTTGTGTGTGCGCCTTTAAATTGGTCAACCTCATCCATCACCAAAACGTAGGTTGTCATAGGACTCCGCCAAATTTGTCAGCATCCTAGTTTCAAAAACTCATGATTGTTCGTTTCAATCAAACAAATGCGCAATTTGACGAATGTTGTGATCAACTGGGGTATTAATCACACCATAGTTGATGATTTTGACCTCCTAAGACTTCAAGAAATACCACATCTTGACCCTGAAAGGCCGCTAAACCTTAGGTAGGCCGTCAAGGAGGAGTTTGTGTTGTTGATGGACAACCTACACATCAATACATGAACCCTCTCGCCCAGGCTCTCCTCCGAACCTTTCGGAGAGAGCATGAGCTCGTATATGACCATCTTTGGGAACCCACTTTTGGCCAACACCTCCACCCTTCAAGAGGAGTGTTTCTATCCGCATAATCCCTAATGTAGGGATCGTGCTATCCCTCAGGAATAATTTAACTATGGTAACCCTATTGAGTATGACATCACCTCGTCGTGTCTGCATTGATTCCACCTCGTACGATGGATACGAAAACCTTCAACAATTGGCACCTGGATACTGATTACAATTTTGGTTGGTATAAGATGACCGACGAGAGTGGAGTGCGGTTTGCCAAGATGAAATTACACAGGCAAGCCACAATTATTGGACAACTCTACAGAGATCACTAGAGAGAGGGTCACCTTCCCAACCCCTTATGGGTAAATATGACGCAAGAGCTTGAAGAAAAAATGTCCACTTCATGTAAGAGGCAACTATTGGCCCAATTTTATGCCTAACAGCAAGGGACTCTTTTTGTAGAAGATTATATGACTCGTTTTAGTAAGCGCTTGTTAGGAGTGACAGTAGACGGGGGGACTATCGCAACTGCTTCCGAGCAAGACTACAGTAAGATACTAGTACAAAACTGATTTCCCACCACCTAGAATTGGTCGAGGACATGTAACGGCCCAATGTCCCATGAGAAATCTACTCATAAATGAGGAGTCTGACCCCAACTCTAACCTCATTGAGTCTCCTAAAGAAGAAGAATAGTGAATGTTGAGTCCAATTAAGATAGTGAGGCAAATAAGGCCTTAGAGTTAGGAGCTATCAGACGACTGAACACCTCATGTGCATGAAGATTGGAGGCACGCCACCATCTTCTACATGTATTTTCCTGGTGTAGGTAATGCCGACAAACTTGTCATCTATAGCGGTAATTGTGTTAATAATGTGGTCCATAAGGGTACGAACGCATAAAGGTGAAGGCAGAGCCGTACCCACATCTCTATAGAGTTATCTGATATTATAAAATTGTGTTATAGGTCACCCAATGGTGCCTAGAATTGACCGGTCTTGTCTCCTTTGGGGTTCAAGTGTTGTGCAATGTCATTCTCATGGACATCACACACGTGCTATTGAGTATACAGCGGTTGTATGATCAAGATGTGTTATGGGAGGTCGAACATGCAGGTATTCAAGGAACGTAAGATTACTCTATCCCCAACTCAACCCAAGGAGCCATCCAAGGGCAAAGTCGACTCATCCATGAGTGATAGCTCCTCGAAGCCTTTGCGCGTCCTTAGGAAGAGTGAGTTTTCGTGCGAGAATCTTGATTCTCGTGTTATCTTTGTTGTTGCTTCCACTCAGTCATCTAAGGACAATACAGACACTCGAGGTCCATTTGGATGTTCGTCGTGTGCTTGACGAGATTTTCAATATTATGCTCGATGAGCTTCCTGATGAGTTACCTCCTTTAAGAGATATACATCGCGTCATTGATCTTGAATCGAGGGCATTTTTGCCCAATTTCCCTCATTATCGGATGAACATGGTCGAGCATGCTGAGCTGAAGCAGTAGGTGGATGATCACCTCAGGAAGTTCATACAAGAAAGTCTTAGTCTATTCGTTGTTCCATCCCTTCTTGTCCCTAAGAAGGAAAAAAGTTGGCGTATGTTTCTTGATAATCGAGCATGAAAAGAAATTCCAGGATCGCTCGGTCATTCCCATGATGTCGAAGTTGTGGAACCTAGGTGTCAAAGTCAGGGACCCTCCCCTCCACTTCATTTGAACGACCCCTCGCCTTCCTCACTAGCAACGAACCGCGCGCACCGACCAACGCTCCCATTAATAACTACATTAACAACCTCACTCTACTTCCAATAACCAACATATCTATCCTCACTACAAATAACCACTATAACTACCGACTTCCTCATTCATAACTACCTTCACTACCCTCACAGCTACCTAAATTGCCCAACACACCATATTCCATAACTTCTCAAACTGCCTGTCACACTTCCTCCAAAGAAAGCCCCCAAGTCCTACTTGAAACCTACGTCTAGCCCACTATAATTAACTATTGATCCCTCCACTTATGCAAATCCACGATAAATCCATGTTATGATACCAACCGAACCCCTTCTACCTGATGCCAATACTTACAAATCCTCAAACTTCCCCTAGCTGAGCCTCTCGAACTCTTCCTAGACGGATGGCAAACCTCTTGATGCCTCTCCACAATGTTGGAATCAATCTCCACCTCCGCCAACCCTCCATAAAGCATCTGCAACCACCTCTCCTTCCTCCCCGAGCATCCCTTTCAAGCAGACGCCAAAATTTCTCGGAGAATATCATCGGGTATTCAACTGTATCTTCCTCCTTCAGGCCCATATATATTCATGTATGCTAGTGCTTGAAGTAGCAATTTTTGTCATTGTACGAATGCACTTATATTGTGGTGATACTCGTTCGGAAGTTATTTTTTCTAGAAATCTCATAACTTGCGGGACTTAGATATTGCACATTAAATTATTGCACTCTCGTTGTGCATAAAGTAGTTTCAATCTTCATTATGGTTATATTGCAATTGTTCATTAATTTAATTGTTGTGTGCACTTTTGTGTCAGATATCATAGTTGTTTGAGTGTGCATATTTATTTTGGTCATCACCACAACTCCACCACATGCACATCATCTTACCATGCGCCACCACCTAATGTGTTGTAGATTGAATGGAACCAAACTATAAAAGATAATTCCTTAGATACCTCAATAGAATGAGCATGCAATGAGAATGGATAACAGAAAGAATCGGGTGTATGATCTCTCATAGTAAGAATATGAAACTAGGTTGAAGGTAATCAGTTAAAGAAAAAATGCATAAATTCTTTTCCTCTACTATTTAGTCATTAAGAGGCATCTCAATGTACTCTACCTATTCTATGATGCGAATCTTCAATTGACTCTCTCTGTTAGTTGATTTAATTCAATATTTTTTGTGGCTTCTTTCATACTTCATGCATTCAACTTGTTTGAAGAAATTTTTTGTTGATCGATAGCCCTGCTAGAAAGTTTTAGGATCCAAAATTCTTGCATACTGTGAGATCTTTGCCGAATTAATTTTATGCTTCTTCATTAGAGAATTTTAACATAAAAATTGGATAATCTGTAGGCACAATTTTATGATTTATTGTTCCTATATTGTGGTGCTACCAACATATAAAAGTAGGGGAAAATAAGTCATTCCAACGAGCTCGAATGTGTGAAGTTACAGTGAGATAGTACATGTCGCAGATGATAAAATGTCACATTCTAGATGAGCAGCAAAAATTACTCTCAAGAAACAAACTTCGCACCAAAACTAAAAATTGACTGTACACAATTCAGCGTCATATAAATGAATGAAGTACATTTTGTACATGCAATATGAAATAAGACTTAAATGAAGGCGCACTAATTCTAGGGGTGCAAAAAAGACCCAGAGGGCCCAGGCTGAGCTCGGGCCCCCTGGGCCCGGGCTTTTTTCCTGTCAGGCCCAGGCCCTGCTCAAACTGGGCACGATCTTCAATAAAAGAGGGGGCCTGATTGAGCCCTTTAGACCGGGCCCAATCAGGCCCCCAATGCTGGCAGCCCAGCATTTCTATTGGGCCGCCAGCATTGGCAGCCTAGTAGAAACTGTTGGGTGGCCAGCATTAGTGTTGGCCGCACAGCAGAAATGCTAGGAGGCCAGCATTTAGTGTTGGCCGCACAACATTTAATGCTGGGCGGCCAACATTTAATGCTGGGCGGACAGCATTTAATGTTGTGCGGCCAGCATTAAATTGATTGTCGCCCGGCGAGCTTTAATGCTCGGGCGGGCCTGGACCCGGCCCGGGCCAAGCACCAGGCCAGAACCTGACCACATGTGGGGGCCTGGTGAGCTCTCTTGGGCCTGGCCCGGGTCTCACCGGGCCCATACTTAACCGGACTCAGACTTGGGTTGGGCAACCGGGCCTGGGCCAAATTTGCCCCTCTAGGCACTATCCATGAATTTAGTAATACTAAATAAAACATTAGATATTTACCGAGTCAACTAAATGGAATTAGGTCAAAGGGTCAGAAAAATCATCAGTTTATTCACATATATCAATAAAATATAGGTTTTTAAATAAAGGCAGATCCTAATATGCCTGGCTCAAAAAGAAATTCCACCATGAAAGAGGTGCTGATTCAGCTGAACAATCAGCATTCATTAAAACTAATATAACAAAAAACACAAACAAAAATTCATAACATTATCAATTCCCTATCTTTATTTGCAGCATGAAAATGCAGATATTTTAAGCAGAAGTTTAATCTTCCTTAAAAGCATCATCTCTGTATTCATACCAAAAACAAACACTTACGATGAAGTGCATGTAAAGTATCAATTTATTCACATATCAATAGCACGTATGTATTTCAGTAAATCAAGACAGATCTTAACATTCATGGTTTAGAAATAAATTGCGACCATAAATGAGCTACAGGTTCAGCTGAATAATCAATATTCATCAAAACTATAAAATAAATAAAAAATAGAAAATATCTAGCATTATGAAGACCCTATTTTTACTAGTAGCATGAAAATTCAGACATTTTAAGCATAAATTTCATCTCCCTTGGAAGTATCATCACATTCATGCAAAAGAGATGAGAATGGATAGGAAAAGACACTGAAATAGGAAATATGAATCTTAAGATAAATGTACCTTGGATCTTTCCTTCTGTGAATATGGAGAGTACCACTTTGTAAGTCTAACCTTCCCTTGCCTGCTTATGAGAAGCACAAACTGGATCTGGATATGGGAAAAAATAACTAGCTTAGTTAATATTCAAATAGAAATTTAATATTTCCGGGCATTGATTGGACTTGTGGTTTGTTAAGTGTTTTAATAACTTCCATTTTCCATTTAAAAGGTTTGAAAAAGATTATATTTAAATGCAGAGCAGATTTGTTACAGAAAAAATTATTTACATCTATTATTATAATAGTTATTTGTGAACTCATACCCCCTCTTTCTGGTTAACTTCCAAATTCCGTGAAGGTCCTTCGGTGAACAACTTATACTGGTATTTCTGAATTGCCAGATAATGGATGAACTTACCTCAATAAAGGCCATGTAAATCAGTTTCAAGTAGGAAACAGTAGAATATGCTTGAAACCAACTGGACGACTATGAAAGATTGCTAAAGATTTAGCCACGAATAGTTGGCAACCTAATGTGTGCATACATGTTTAATCTTGCATCTCCTATCAGAGTTTAGCCATGCCCCAAGGCTTCTATATAAGTGTACATATACTTCCACAGTTTCAAAATGACAGTGGAAAACATTCTATACCTATGGTGGTAAAAGCATATGTATATACTATATACCCAAACCTACAAGCAAATGTTTAAATGTACTTAACTATTTTCCTAGATAACAAGAAAAAGAAGCGTACCAAAGAAACTGCATAGCAATTTGTCATATCAAGCACCAAGTTACATACCAAACTTAATCCACAAACTAACCAATTGATGTTGGCTTGGAAAATCTTCCTTTAGTAATTGGAATAGAATACTTCATTTGATGACAATTTGAGCTCTCAGATTGCAACAATTTTCCAAGTTTATGCCCAATGACTTATTTTTTGCTAGTCTTTCAGGGAATCAGATAAAATATATTATGTTCAAAATGATCTGCTGTACATTTTATATGGCAAAAATTAAATTCCTATCTTTCATCCTTGCTCAAAAAGTACCAAGTTAATGTTATTACAGGTACTTTCATTTGAAATTGTAGCACCTTATATGAATGAGCTATTGTTTGCTACAAAGTACAATTATCACAACGTGTGGGGCTCACTGATAGAAAAGGGGGAAAATAAACACAAGGATATTAATTCCTTTGCAAAAAGTATCTTTTAAATGTATAATTCGTTCAATATTTCAGAGTAACAAAGTCATAGTGTTCCATAAGTTTTGGATTGTTTAGAAAGTTGGCCCTTAATGAATTTTCTATTTTGGCACTTTTGTTAAGACCTGGAATTAGGTCTATAGAGGTTCTAGTAATATTTTTTATGTACAAAATATTTGTAATTCCTTTTACTGTTCTTTAATCCAACATGGCTTAGGCCTGTAAGCATATGAGATATATTATGTGTGTGTATGTATAAAAAACATAACATTATCTAATAGGTTTGAGCTAGTTAGTTTCTGTAGAGAAAAACATGTACACTTAGGAAGAAACTGGGAAACTTTGCACATACTTCTTGTGTATGTAAATACAAGTATGAATACATATATATAGGGAGAGGAGAGAGAGAAAAGTCTCTTTTTTTCAAGATGTGGGACTATTACATAAAGAGGAAGAAGGCCTATGATGGGCCACTATATGGGTCTTTACATATTCTTTTTCTGACACTCCCCCACAAGCTAGAGCGTACAAGTCGTAGGCACCCAGCTTGGACACGAACTGATAAAATAGAGCACTCGGTAAGACCTTAGTGAGAAGATCAGCAACTTGGTCAGCAGCCGGAACATGTTTCAATTCCAGCTTCTTCATTTGAACTTTTTCCCGAATGAAGTGGCAGTCAACTTCAATGTGTTTTGTTCTTTCATGAAAGACAGGATTCTTAGCTGTGTATCGCAGCTTGATTGTCACAAAATAAGGTGGCTGGTGAGAAAAATTTTACTCTCATATCACCTAGGAGACTCTCAAGTCATGCGAGCTCAGATACAACAGACGTCATCGAACGATACTCAGCTTCGGCCGAAGATCGAGCAACCACAGACTGTTTCTTATTGCGTCAGGTAACAAGGTTACCTCCAAAGTAAGTACAAAATCCGTTGGTGGAATGCCGATCATCCAGGGACCAGCATAATCAGCATCTGAATACGCAACCAACGTTGGAGTAGACGAGGAAGAAGTTTTGCATACCAGTCCTTGACCAAGAGCGTTTTTCAGGTATCACAAAATAAGTTCGACAGCCCGTGGATGAGACACCCAAGGAGAATGCATAAACCGGCTGACCACCCCAACAACAAAGAATATGTCTGGTCTTGTGACTGTTATATAAATCAGTTTTTCAATCAGACGTCGATAGTATTCTGGATTTGGAAGAAGAAGAAGATATGTATCAGAGGCATGAGCACATAACTTGTGATTGATATTCATAGGAGTGTTAACCGGCTTACATCTAGAATATCCAGCATCCTGAAGAAAATCGAGACAGTACCTCTGTTGAGATAAGACAAGGTCATCAGGATGTCTTGCGATCTCAAGGCCAAGGAAATATCGAAGGCTCCCTAGATCTTTTATTTGAAAAATAGAACCGAGGTGTTGTTTGACCACTTGTATTCCTTGTGAATCATCTCCTGTGATTAGGATATCATCGACGTACACCAAAAGAAGAACCGTTCATGTTATTCTATGTCGAGTAAACTGAGAGAAATCTTCTGAGCTCCGAGTAAAGCCAACCTCCCAAACAACCCTGCTGAACTTATCAAACCATGCCTGGGGAGAGTGTTTGAGACCATAAATCGACTTCTTAAAATGACAAACTCGGGACTCCCCCGTGGTCTCAAACCCAGAAGGTTGTTGCATGTAGATAGTTTCTTGGAGATCATCATTGAGAAAAACAATCTTGATATCGAGTTGATGTAGCGGTCATTGACGATGCACAGCTACAGAGAGGAGTGCACGAACTGTGTTTAGCTTGGCCACTAGAGAGAATATTTCCTCATAATCGACACCTTGTTGTTGAGTAAATCCACGTGCCACTACACGGGCCTTAAGACAATCAATCGTCTCATCAAGAGAATGTTTGATGACAAAGACCCATTTACTTCCAACAATAGTCTGTCCCAGAGGAAGAGAGACCAGATCTCATTCTGATTAGCCCAGAGGGCCGTCTTTTTTTTTGTCCACGGCCGCCCGCCAACCCGGATATTGGATTGTCTCCTGCACAAAGTTAGGGATAGAAATAGAGAATAATGAGGTAGCAAAGGTTTGAAACACCGGGGTCAGGCGATGTAAGGACGGAGGAGGGCAGACAGTTAATGAGATAGCACGTCATCGAAACCGCAAAGTGCCAATAAGCCTTGGGAACGTGTATTTAAATCATGAGAGAGCGAGCAACATCAAGAAGATGTCTGTTTTTGTTCTCAGTCACACCGTTTTGTTGGTGAGTATATGCACATAAAGTATGATGAATAATCCCAAACTCAGAGCAGAGGTTATCGAACTCATGACTAGTGTATCCTCAAGCATTATCCATCCAGAGTGTTTTGATTTTATCGAAGAATTATGTGCGAGTCTCAAGAATAAAAGCCCAAAATACACGAGGAAGCTAGGAGCGATCACAAAGTAATTACAACCATGTCATTCGAGAATAATCATCAATAAAAGTGATAAAATAACGATAACCAGATACACTTGTTATTTTGTACGGGCTCCAAACATCAGAGTGTACTGACATAAAAGGAGCAGAGCTCCGGGTACAATGAGGAGGAAAAGAGGAACGATGTTTTCCCAAAATACAAGAATCACGTGTGAAAGTAGGAAGATGAACATCAGGAAGAGCCTTATTGAGAACCAGAAGAGGAGCATGCCCAAGACGGCGATGTCAGTCAACAGAGTAGACAAGGGAGAGAACAGTAGGGGAGACATCAAGAAGGTAGAATGCATTGTGCAGTTGTTCTTTACCAATGATATGCGTCTGTAGGTCCTGCATCAAAAACGAAGAAGAGTTGAATGTGATAGAGCAATCCAAATCGGTAGTGAGGCGACTAACATAAAGTAAATTAAACGGAGAGCACGGGACATGGAGAGCCGAGCGAAGAGAAATAAAGGGATTGAGAGGTATATCAGCAGAACAAGACAAAAGCGATGTGGTCATTGGCTACAATGATAAACTTTGGATGCGGAGAATCCAAGTATTAAGGTGGCTTCAAGGAGGTAATATGATGAGTAGCACCGGAGTTTACTATCCAACGCGAACTAGTGGAGAGACAAGTGATACCTTCATGAGAGACGGAGACAACAGAGGCAGGTGAGTTGTGGAGCAACCCCTGAAATTGTTGGAGCTGGAGGCGGACTTCATCAAGATCAACACGAGTGGCAGAAGGGCTGAGGGCAGCAACAGAAGCATTGGGATGAGGACGCGGCCCGTGTTGTGATAGTAGGTCGCCTCAAGGTGTCCATCCTTACCACAGAAAGAGCACTTAGGCCTCGGTCGGCCACTTCGGCCCCTCCCCCGAGAGCCTGTACGGCCCCCACGAGTAGGGGGAGGGAGAGGGAGTAATGGTGCAGAAAACTGCTAGAGAAGAGTCGCAGAAGGAGGGCCAATAGCATCAAGAGGTGGTGAAACCTTTAACAGGAGCACACATCAGAGAATGATAGAATAGTAGCAGAGGAGAGGATCTGAGCCCGAACACTATGAAGATGAGGCAGAACACGGGCCATCATTATGGCAATACCAACAGCTTCTTTTTGAGCACGCTGGGGAGCTAGATCCATAGTCGGAGGCTGATGCTGAATCCAATCCTCAACCAGCGACTTGGACCGAGCGACAAATGAGGTTAAGTCGGAAGCACTGCCTGAGTCAAGGGACTAAAGATCGATGATGATGTCGTACAGGTGTTGGAGACTATCCTTTCCAGAGTACAGGGAATGGAGCTCATCCCACATCGTCTTGGCTGTCTCATGATACATGGTCATGCGGTAAGGTTTGTCATCAAGGGAGTTGAGAAGCCAAGTTTGAACACGACCATCATCACGCAGCCAGTCATCAGTAGGTGCAGAAGGAGTATCCTTAGTTAGATGATGCAGAAGTCCCTTGGACTGGAGTACCCGGCAGAGAGAATGCACCCATTTAACAAAGTTCTTCCCAGTAAGGGAGATGGTGGTGATTCTCAACTCGTCATGCAGTTCAGGAGCAGGGACCAAGCGGGCTGAAAGAGAAGAATTAGTAGAGGAATCCATGGCGACATGAACTAGCGGCTAGGTGAAGCGACTAACCGTCACAACGGATAAGCGGTTACGCAGGCACAGCGGACAGACCACCGCGGACAGTGACAGGAAGCAGCAGCAAATCCGGTGGATTGGCAATACACAGGTCGGCAAGAGCAACCGCGGCTAGGCAAGACCACAGTGAGCAGGAGATACAACCCCAGCAAGCGGCGGACAAGAAGCAGCGAGAAAGAGATAAGACTGTAGCAAGCTGATAACACGTCAGCGTGGTTTGAAGCAGGCTAACCGGCAAGGCCACAATGGACTGAGCAGCGAACTGAGAAGAGAAAGCGACAAGAACAGATGGTTGTGGTAAGACGCAGAGGTCGGCAAGCAAGATAGAGAGAACTTCGGGCGAACACAGAGAGAAGACCGCGGGTCCCGGGGAAGACAATCCAGCGGAAAGAACCACGGTTAACAGCAGCACAGACCAAACCACGCGGCAAGGGCGAATAGACCGCAGCGGTTAAAGGGCATACCGCGGCGACAAGAAAGGGCAGACCGCAGCGGCAAGGAAGAGTAGGTCGCAGCGGCAAGGAAGAGCAGGCCGCAGCGGCAAGGAAGAGCAGGCCGCAACGACAAGGAAGATCAGACCGCAGCGACTAGAGACCGTAGTGGCAAGTGTGAAAAAGAGGTAAATAAAGGCAAATTGTATTGCTCCAAAAGGATAATCAATACATAGATATGCCCCCTTATTTATAGAAAATGGGAGAGATAAGAGAATACAACAAGAGATGTATGACTAAATACAATATGCGCGCCTTATGTGGTTTGACACTGTCAAACCGCAACACTGTACAAAGTTGTTGATCACCTAGCGGCAATAGAGGTAAGCCGCCAAACCGCCGCTCAAGCCCGATAGACCGTCGGTGCTGGCCGTCAGACCGCAACTGCGGGTTGCCACCATACCGCAGTTGCGGACTCCCATCACTGCTGCTGCGGTTAGCCTCCAGGCCGCTTCTGCGGCTAAGCACCAGACCGCTGTTGCGGTAAGCCTCCAAACCGCTTCTGCGGCTAAGCACCAGACCGCTGTTGCGGTAAGCCTCCAGGCCGCTGTTGCGACTAAGCACCAGACCGCTGATGCGGTAAGCCTCCAGGCCGCTGCTGCGGCTAACCACCAGACCGTAGTAGCGAGACCGCATCTGCTAACAAGTCACCAGACAAAACCGCTGCCTCCTATCAAACCGCCACATAACCAGACTGCCTGGATAAACCGCCAAACCGCCCGAACAACAAGCCGCCACGACTAGACCATCAAACCGTCAAACTTTAACACTCCCCCTCAAGCTGGAGCATATATGTCAATGCTCAGCTTGCTACAAACATCTGAAAGAGAAGCAGAAACTGGTTTCGTGAAGACATATGTCAGTTCTTTATCAGAAGTGACAAATGGAGTGCAGATCTGATTCTTCAACACCTCTTCCCTAATGAAATGAAAATCAACCTCAATGTGTTTTGTCCTCTCATGAAAGACAGGATTCCTCGACATGTAAATAATGGCTTTGTTATCACAGAACATAGGAAGAGAATGATCATAGACTTCTCTCAAGTCAAGCATAAGTGCTCACAACCATTTCAATTCGCAAGTAGTTAAAGTCATACTCTTATACTCAGCTTCAGCACTTGACCTTGAAACCACCGACTGCTTCTTGCTTTTCCAGCTAACAAGATTTCCTCCTACAAAGGTGCAAAAACCTGATGTAGACTTCATATCTTCTTTGTTATCGGCATAGCTGACATCAGAATACGCTTCAATCTTCAAATGATTATGCTTCTGAAACAAGCTCTTTCCTGGAGACCCTTTCACATACTCCAGAATCTTCATGACAGAATGCAGATGATATTCTCTAGAAGTTTGCATAAACTGACTGACCTTCTCAACTGCATAACAGATATCTGGTCTAGTAACAGTCAGATATATGAGTTTGTCTACAAGTCGCATGTAAACAGTACAATCTGGGAGAAGAGGAGAATCTTAAGTTCACCCCTTATCATCCCCAACAGTCATCGGACAATGAGCAGGTCGTGTACCAAGAAGACCAGTTTCCTTTAACAGATCTAGCGCATATTTTCGCTGTGAAGAACCACAGAGTTGTGCTTTCGTGAAATCTCAATTCCCAGAAAGTACTTCGGAGTTCTCATATCCATAGTAACAAAATGTTGTCGATGATGACGTTTTGCCAAATCAATACCTTCCTTATCATCACCAGTAAGAAGGATATCATCAACATAAACAGCAAGAACCACAAGGCCATTAGTAGTCGTGCGTATAAATAGAGAATGATCAGCAGAACTTCGATTGAACCCAATAAAAGAAACAACTTCACTAAACTTGTCAAATCAAGCTCGTGGACTCTGTTTTAAACCATAAATCGTCTTCCGAAGCTTGCATACCTGAGACTCCCCCTGAGCAACATACCCAGGAGGTTGCTTCATGTAGCACACATCTTGCAAATCACCACAGAGGAAGGCATTCTTCACTTCTAACTGAGACATTTTTCAGTCTCTATTAACCATGACAGAGAAAAAAACACGTATAGTGTTGATGCGAGCAACAGAATAAAAGGTATCAAAGAAGTCTACACCATACGTTTGAGTAAATCCTTTGGCAACAAGTCTTGTCTTATAGCGGTCAACAGAACCATCTGGAAGATACTTAGCAATAAAAACTCATCGACAACCAACCACATCTGTGCCCAGAGGTGTGGGAACAAGTGTCCAAGTACCTCTCTCAATTAAGGTTTTCATTTCTTCATCCATAGCGGTCTTCCACTGCGGAATAACAAAAGCCTCTTGATATGTAGCTGGAATGACAGTAGAAGATATAGCAAGAGCAAAACACTTGACAACCGGAGAAAGCCGAGCATATGAGACAACATCTTCAATAGGGTGCTTAGTGCATTGGCGGACACCCGGAAAGCCGAGCATATGAGAAAAATCTTATATAGGGTGCTTAGTGCATTGGCGGACACCCTTCCGCAAGGCAATGGGAAGATCAAGATCACTCTGGTCCGTAGGAGCAGATCCACTGTCAGAAGAGGGAAGAGGCCCGGGAACAAGCACAGAAGGCTCATAGGGCAAAGATCCAGTCTCAAGAGAAGGAGACGGTGGAACAGGAATAGTGGTAGAAAGAAATGGGTCTGGTAGAGGTGTCGAGACAATAGGCATTGAAGAGGAAGTATCAGAGGGCAAGAGAGAAGCAGGAGAAAAATACGGTGTATCCTCAATGAAAGTGACATCAGCAGAGACATACTGTTTGCAGAGAAGAGAATCAAGACAGCGATATCCCTTCTAGAGTCATTCCTCCTGACAATTGTGCCACCGCTGCAACGCTCGATCGCCACAACTCACGTGTGTCCCAATTTTCTTTGCCCTCAACCATCCACCGGGCACACTCGCCCCAACTCCAGATATGCCCAACAATTTTCACTCAACATGTGCTTCTGTCACGCCAACTGCTTGCAATCTTTTATGACATCTGTGAGCACGCTAACGCCCTACCGCTCGATAAAGCCTCCGCTACAGTGGCACGCTATCGAGTGTTATTTTGACGGGAAAGCAAAGTGTCAGATCATGTTGTGCAAGTCTCATTTTGAGCTTGAGGAAAATCTCGATTTGAATGACAGGTTGAATGTTAAGGGTCCCACATCGTCTGTTTTCTATTAGCAGTTTTACTATTATGAGTTTTTAGGTATTGGAGTTGAGTCGTATGAGTCAAATCTTAGTTATGAGTTAATAGAGTTTTAATATTTTAGTGTTTCATGCATCTCTTTTATGAGTTTTATTTACGCCCATGCCACTGTGAGTCTCTTATATAGGGACCCTTGGGTCATGTATCAGACATGATGAATTAAATCAAATTTCTCTATCTCTCTCTAATCACATCTCCTCTCTCAGGTCTCTTCTTGCTCTCTCCATAGTTCCTCCACCTTCATTCCCCATTCTAGGGTTATAGTTGAGCAAGGCTCCTCCCTCTTCCTCCTTCGATTCCTTCGTCCTCTTTCGGGTGAACTCTGCTCTCTTGTATCTCTTCCTCCACCTTCACCTCCGACGAGATCCCGAAATAAGTCCATAACATATGCAAGCATCATTTTGCGATTGTAAACCTGTCACCTTACATCTGTCTCAAACTCATGGTTTAAGGATTTAAAGCTTGTATATATTTGCAGCTAACACAGGATTGACCTGCAGGAAGAGGAACCAGATCCCAAGTTCGGTTAGCCCAGAGAGCCCGCATTTCATCTTCCATGGCCGCCCGCCATCCGGGGTGGTGAAGAGCCTCTTGTACAGAATTAGGGGTGGAGATAGAGGATAAAGAGACAGCACTCTGACGGAGTTCCGGAGAGAGGCGGTGAAGAGAGACAAAGTTGGCCATCGAGTGGGCAGTGGAAGCAGTTGTCGGATCCGCAGGTTGCAAAGCATCATTAGAGCGGGGCAGCTCTCGTAGGGTAGTAGACGAGGGAGGACGTCGAGTGTACACACGAATGACTGGTGGTGTAGGTGGTTTAAGTGGGATGGGTGGGGGAAGTATAGGTGGAATGATGGAATTTACAGGAATAACGGGTCGCGGGAGAGGTGGCGGAAGAGGAGGGTCAATAGGTTGAGAGTAATACGGCTTGAAGGTGACATCAGCAGAAGTAACCACCTTGCGATTCGTGGGAGAAAAACAAACGTAGCCCTTCTGAGTTCGAGAATAGCCCACAAACATATATTTAATGACACGGGGGGCAAATTTGTCAGTGGACGGGCCAAGATGATGAACAAAACATACGCAACCAAACACGCGTGGGGTGATGGAGAATGGAGGTTGGGAGGGAAAAAGGAGATTGAAGGGAACCGCAAAATTGAGGATAGATGAAAGCATGTGGTTAATAAGAATGCAAGCGGTTGAAACCGCAAAATTCCAATATTGTTTTGGAAAATTCATCTGAATCATAAGGGAGCGGGTGACCTCGAGCAGGTGTCGATTCTTGCGTTCAGCAACGCCATTTTGTTGGGGGGTATAGACACAGGAGGTCTGATGGATGATCCCAAACTCCGCACAGAGGTGAGAGAAGGTATGACTAGTGTATTCACGGGCATTATCGGTGCGGAGGGTTTTAATGGTTGTGGAGAACTGGTTGCGAGTTTCGATGAAAAAGGTACGGAATACACCGGGCAATTCAGGACGGTCACGAAGGAGATACAGCCAGGTCACCCGAGAGTAGTCATCGACAAATGTGACAAAGTAACGGTATCCAAAAACACTTGTAATTTTGTAAGGGCCCCAAATATCGGAGTGAACAAGATCAAAGGGAGCAGGGCGCCGAGAAGGATGTGGTGAGAACGTAGAGCGATGATGTTTCCCATAGATACAGGACTCACACGTGAACTCGTGGAAGGACACGTCTGGAAGAGATTTTTTGACGATGTTTAGAGGAGCATGACCCAGACGTCGATGCCAGTCAACTGAGCTAATAGACGACAACACCGTTGGGGGAGACGGATTAAGAATATAGAGACCATTTGACAGATGTCCTTTTCCAATGATGGTTTGCGTCTTGCGATCATGCACAACACACGAGTTAGAAGAAAAAATAACAGCACAATCGAGGTCAGCAGTGAGTCGACCAATAGAGAGAAGGTTGAACGGAGAGCCCGGAACATGAAGAGCGGAGCGAAGAGTAATGGAGGGAGTGAGGTTAATATCTGCCGCACCAGAGACGGGAAGTGTGTCCCCACTAGCAACAGTAATGAACTGGGGATGCACGTAGTTCAAATATTGTGGTGGTTTCCGTGATGTAATGTGGTGAGAGGCCCCGGAATCAAAAATCCAGGATGAGTTATGAGCAAGGCAGGAGGTACCACCATCGAAAACAGACACCACGGAGCCCGGAGGACAGCCGATCATTTTGCAAGGAATAGTCTGCAGCGGTCACGGTGACAACGCACCAGCGGCAAGAAACGGCCACGACCAGCGCGTTAAGAACAGAGTCCGCAGCGGTTAGAAACAAGCAGGCTGCGCGGTTAGGAGAAGACCGCAATAGAAACAAACACCTGGCGAATAAGGAACCAGACCGGGCGAATAGAGACAGACCGGACCAAGGTAAAACACAGGCCTTAGCGGGTCGAGAAGCAACAACGGGAAAAATGGGGAAGGAAGTCGCCGCGAGAAAGACCAGGCCGTAGCAAGAAGAAGCCGGCGACAGCGAGAACCAGGTCGCAGCGGGAAGGACCAGACCGCAGCGAGAAGGAGCAGTCGACAGGAAGAAGTAGGTCGCACCAAGAAGAGGCAGAGAGGGAGGCCGCATCGAGAAGAGGATTAGTCCGCGCCAAATAAGAGAGGTGGGCCCCACGGGTCAGAGCAGAAGATGGCTATAAGAAGCCTGAGGAGGGTGGAACCACAGAGAGGGAGAGGAGAAGCGAATGCAGAAAGTGCAGGCCGCAAAAGCTGCGCGAATAAGGGAAGAGCGGACAGACCCGCAGTCCGCACAAGAGGAGCCCGCGGAGACAGGCGGGTAGGCGGGTAGGAGGGAGACCGCAGAACAAGCTGCAGGCAGGAGGGAGGGCGGGTTGGGCGGTCAGAAAAGGGGAAACCGCAGGCGTCGAACCGGTCCCTCTGATACCATGTAGAGAAAGCTCCAAACCTTGTATATACTTCTTGAATTGATAATTACAAGTATGAATACATTTATATAGGAGAAGAAGAAAGAGAGAAATCCCAAACCAAGATGTGGGACTAATACAAATAGAGAGAAGAGAGAAGAATGGGCCCCTAGATGGGCCCTAAAGTAGGCTTTTCTAACAATATGCAAGCATCATTTTGCGATTGTAAACCTGTCACCTTACATCTGTCTCAAACTCATGGTTTAAGGATTTAAAGCTTGTATATATTTGCATGCTTTGATGTATCGGTACTAATTGTATGTCAACTTTTTCCCTCCTGTTTTTCTAATGGTTATTATGAAAACGATGGAGCTCTATTAGTTTTTTTTATTGAAACTGCAATGTCTTCACATGTGCAGGTTAATATCACAAACCGAGTTAAATATTTTAGATAAACATGATTATTATTTTAGAAAAAATATGTCATTACATATCATGATAGCAGCATGACATTCTGACATAATTTTTAGACTAGAATAAATTTATCAACGGTGAAGTATTGCTTTTGGTCGAAATTCATCTCTTCGCCAACTTCAAATAAATTGAAGGAGAAGATATACATATGTATATCTCTCATTGCCGAAATTAACCACCTTATATATGGGGCATATTGGTGCTTGATGTTTGCATTTTACGAACGTGTATTCATTTTATAGAAGTACAAGAATGGCGGATGACTTCGTTATTAAGTTGGGTGATCAAGATATTTCCCGCAATGAGTGTTTTAAATATCTTGGATCAATAGTTCAAAAAGACGGAGGTATTGATAAAGAATTAAAGATGTGACACAAAATCCAAGCGGGTTGGTTGAAGTGGAGAGGCGCGTTAGGGATCTTATGCAATGTTATCAAGGCGTCGCCTAGGCGCCCACAAGAGCGCAATGCGATGCACGCCTAGCAGCACTTGTGTTAGGCGCCCGCCTAGAGGCGCCTAGGCGCCCAGGGCGACGCCTGGGCGCAAAAACTTTCTCTCGAGTATGCTTGTTTTCTCTCGAGTATGCTTGTTTTCTCTCGATTATGTTTTATTTCTCTCGGATAGCGATTTTTTTTATTTCTCGCGTATGCTTTATTTCTCCCGACGCTAGGGCTGCTTCCCGTCTCCCGCAGGTTCGCTCTAGCTCGTCTCCCCGCTCCCTCCGTCTCGAGTATGCTTGATTTCTCTCGAGTATCTTGATTTCTCTCGAGTATCTTGATTTCTCTCGAGTGTCTTGATTTCTCTCGAGTGTCTTGATTTCTCTCGAGTGTCTTGATTTCTCTCGAGTGTCTTGATTTCTCTCGAGTGTCTTGATTTCTCTCGAGTATCTTGATTTCTCTCGAGTATCTTCTTATTTCTCTCGAGTATCTTCTTATTTCTCTCGAGTATGCTTGATTTCTCTCGAGTATCTTCTTATTTCTCTCGAGTATCTTCTTATTTCTCTCGAGTATGCTAGATTTCTCTCGAGTATGCTTGATTTCTCTTGAGTATCTTCTTATTTCTCTCGAGTATGTTTGATTTCTCTCGAGTATCTTCTTATTTCTCTCGAGTATGCTTGATTTCTCTCGAGTATCTTCTTATTTCTCTCGAGTATGCTTGATTTCTCTCGAGTATGCTTGATTTCTTCTTCTTCTTCTAATCTGTTTATAGGAAATAAATTTTCTGCTTCTGAATTTAATGCTCTATTACTTAATAAATTTTTAATCTGTTGACTCGTTAATGTCTCATGTTCAATTAGCATTTTTGCTAATAAATGTAATTGTTCAACATGTTGAGTCGGGATATTTTTTGCAAAATTATATCCTTGTTCAATAATTCTTTTTACCTCTTTATCAATTAACTCTGCGGTATGAGTAGACATATGATTATGCTCACCTCCTCTGCAAGTTATGCAACAAAGATACTAAAGGAGGAATTAGAAGATTAAAGGAGCATTTGACTGGAGGGTATGAAGATGTTAAAAAATGTCTAAAAGTTACTGAAGAAATCTCTAAAGAAATGAGAGATTTCATGGCAAAACATAACAAAAATGAAGGCCGCAATTGAGATCGATGAAGAGCAGCCACAAAATGAAATGAAAGCAAGCCAAAATAGTAGAACTGAGCCGAGTTCTGGAACTATTGCACAAAGAAGAAAAGAAATATTTTTTGAAGAGAAAGCTCATAAACATGTTAGGCAATGTTGTCAAGATAGAGATCTTACCTAAGATCGACCGGCAATGGTAAGATCGTAAAACGTGAGATCGACACGAAACGGTAAGATTTTACTTAGTATACAAAATTAAATAAATCTAATTTATATATAAATATATGTAGACTATGTAGTAGATCATTAATCAGAAAGCAATATATATAAAAGAAAAGTTCAACTGCATAGTATGATAGTAAATAATAATAGTACATTACTACATTTAACTCGTTCAAAATAAGTCATCTAAGCTAAAGTCCAAATTGCTTAATGAAGCATCTTCGTCGCCTTCATCTATCCCAAGATCTTGTTCTCCTCCTTCTATGCGAGCAACAACCTCTTCAACATCCGGAGGCTCTATCTCAAGATCTTCTTCATCATCTTCATCGGCAACAATCCACTCGTTATCGGATGGAATATCATCAAAATTATTTTTCCGAGTTTTCTTTAAATTGCTATTTGTCAAACGAGAATTCGTTATCACAAATACAACATCATTCATTGTCTTTTGCTTCAAACGATTTCTTCTTTTTGTGTGTACCTAGAAAAAAAAATTAATTAGTATACAATAATATTGGTGATTAAAAATATTTAATAAATTGTAACTATACCCTTTCAAATGCACTCCAATTTCGCTCACATCCAGAAGAACTACATGTCAAGCTCAATACACGTTTTGCAAAATTGTGTAGCTCCGGATGTTCTTCTCCATAAGAATCCCACCATGCCGCCGGAGTTTTGATATTAATACCATTTTTGGCTACTATAGAGCCAAAGAATTTTCTCTGATTCTTAAAATCCTCCAATTGGCCATCAATCTTTGAAATTTCATCAATATCTCCCTCAGTCATTCTTTCTAAGCAGTCATATAGTCCTCGTTTCACCTCATAATCAGCTTTAAATGACGGACTATAGTGAAATTGAGGGTTTATATAATAGCCTGCAGCATGTAATGGTCTGTGCAATTGTTTGTCCCATCGAGCATCAATCACATCCCAAACTGGTTGATAACTAATCATCACAAATAATAAAATTAGTATATAAGGAAAAAAAATCTCATATTTATAAGACTATAATACTTAAAAAAAGGAAACTAATTGACTTACAATTTTTGCAGACCATTAAAGACATGAGCAATGTGTTCTTTTGCTCGATCCATTTCCTCATATATATATCTCATAGCAGGCTTCTCATCAGAATCAATCAAACGAAGCACCTTCATTAAGGGATAAGCACCCTTCAAGCAAATGACAATATTTTTCCAAAAAACTTTATCCATGACCACCTCCTCAATTAGCTTTCCTTCACTCGAACATGCAGCTCGGCTAGCTTTCCATTCATCTGAATTGAACACTCTTATCAAAGCAAGTTTGTTCTCATTAAGGCAGCCCAAAGTTAAGTATGAAGTGGCGAAACGTGTCATTGTCGGTCTCACTAATTACCTGTCTTTAGTGAAGGTTTTCATTAAAGATATGAGGGATATTCTGGAATAAATATATGTCGTGATTCTCTTTGCTTTAGGAATTGTATCATGATGGACTTGTATCTTTTTCTCAAAATCCTCTAACATAAAATCAATACAATGAGCAGCGTATGGAGTCCAATATAATCTTTTCCTCTTTAGCATTAACATTTCTCTAGCGGCTTTGTAATTTGCAGCATTGTCCGTCACCACCTGGACAACATTCTCTTCACCCACCTCATCAACAATATCATCAATCATCTTGAAGACATTTTCTGTTGTTTTGGATATATGAGATGAATCAATGGACTTTAGAAATATAGTTCTCATTGAACTATTCACTAAGAAATTGATCAATGTTCTCCTTCTTTTATCAGTCCATCTATCTGTCATTATAGTGCATCCCATTTTCTTCCAATGAGCTCTATGTTCTGAAATATTCTCCATAGTCAGTTGATATTGTTGTTTCAGATATTTCACTCTGATATCATGATATGATGGAGGCTTAAAACCCAAGCCATGCCTTGATATAGATTCACACATCTTATGAAATTCTTCACTTTTTACCACATTGAATGGTAAAGCGTTGTTGTAGATGAATGATGCTATATCATTGCATGCTTCTTCATGCAATCCCTTCTTGAAAATTGAATTGATGGTACTTTGAGTTGTACTTGCTGCACTTCTCTTAAAAAGTGCAGTTGAGCTTCTATCTTCCCTTTTCCTCTTCAAGTCTCCAACATCCTCTTCTTTTTTTCACATGGGGGATTGTTTTCTTCACTAATTTCTCTTGCAACCCAACAACAATCTCCCATATCTCTTTCTTCACTTCCGCAGGAACAGCTCTACATGCTCCAACATCTTTTTGAGTACCCGCCAAATGATGTTTCAATCTATAAATTCCCCCGGTCACTGTTTTCTCACAAAATTTGCACTTTATTTTTCTCGCATCTTCTTCAACTGGGATGTCATACTTCCATCCAATATCACTCTTACTTCCAGGAGCATTTTTGCCCATTTTAGACCCTTTGCTGGCGGTGGCAGGAGCATTGCTACTCCCAACTGCACTACCTGAAGCACAACTCGAAGCCATTTTTAACTACCTACTCACAAAATAAATCAAACCATAAGCAAGAAAAAAAATCAGGCAAGAAAAAAAATCAGGCAAGAAAAAATGCAAGAAAATATCACTAGGGCAAGAAAAAATCACTAGGGCAAGAAAAAAAATCAGGCAACAAAAATGGCAAGAAAATATCACTGCACGTCTCTACGTTCTCATTAAATTTGGGATGTCACTACTCTAATATACAAAGTTACTTCATTTCCCACTCTGATTATACCTGAAATTCATTAATATAGAGGGGGGTATTAGAGATTTTTGTGGAGTTTAGAATGAATATTTATTTCTCTAATCTAATAAACATGGTTTCTAAGCTTTAATGCTAAAGGGATCAAACGATTCAATGATGCTGCAATTGGAATGACTATGGTGTGTATGTAGGTGGAAGCTGCTGGAATATTCTTGAACAGGGGCACAGAAGAAGGTTCCTATATATTTACCCAGGTAACATAATTTTCTATAGTCTTTCATACAAATTTATACATCATACCAATATCGAGCTCTATTTTCTTCAGGGGAAAAAAGACTGTGATGGGTTGAAAGCTACCGAGGAAAAGGAAGAAGAATATCATGAGGTTATTGGAAAGAATGATGAAGAGTCTTGAAATTTCTGTCAAAGAAGTGTTGTCAAGGAAGTATACAAAAGGGAATATGCAGGAGAACTTTCCATCACCTCCATTTGAATTCGTCTTCAATTCCATCAAAGAAAAAGCATTGTATTTGAATAGTATTGATGTGTGATCTGTAACTTGAATAAAGTGAATCATGTACATATGTTGTTGCAGTACTTATCTGAAAAATAAAATAGTTGAATGTCTCCTCAGAGGCTCTGGTTTTTAGGTTCAATACTACTCCCAGTATGTGGAGTTTAGGGCTCTCATGAGCCTTGAAAGATTTCTATTATAATTAAGCATGTTAAAGAGCAGGAGGGCGATTCACGAGAAGTGTCCGCATAATCAGGTAGACGGCGGCAAAACAAGAAAATCAAAAGCAGGAGGGCCGACCAAAACAAGAAAATCAAAAGCAGAAAAAGTACCACTGCACCAGATCAGCGGGAAGCCAGAAAAGCTCGACGGCGGCAAGCAAGCACCAGCGGCGGCGGCGGAATATGGCGGCAGCGGCGTCTCAAGGTCGCGCGCAGGCGGAATGGGGCGGCAACGGGCAGCGGCTGCTTCGCAGAGCTCGCGGGAGGGGAGTGTCGGGCCGAACCCTAGGGGAAGAGGCGATTTTCTTCTCCAGGCGTGCGACGGGTTCGGGTTAATAACATCGCGCCTAAATATATTGTTTTCGATGGAACGGTAGGATCGTTTAGGATCGTAGGATCGTACGATCCTACGATCCTAAACGGCGATCCTACCGTTTCTATGGTGCACGCGATCTAGGCTTCCCCGAAGATCGTATCCCCCGTAAAAAATCGTAAGATCGTACGATCTTACGTGCAAAAACGCGTTTTTGACAACGCCTTCCTCCGCTCTGAGCGCCCAAGCAAGCGCACGGCGAATAAATCCACAAACAATTAATAGCATAAAAGGAAATAACTACCACACAACCGTAATCGCAGCACAATATAGATAGACAACCAAATGAAAATGTCTAGTCACAGAACACAATACCATAAATGTTCACAACGTAGAGGTTTGAAACGAGGCACTGGAGAATCGGAGGGTCCGGAGGCGTAGATCGGCGATCGGAGGTGCAACCGGTGGAGCGTTGGCGGTGAGGTGGCTGTCCAAGGCGGAAAATAGGAGAAATGGACCGGAAATAGAAAGATCTGGCCACTAGGGAATAGATCCGGGCGTAGGTGGATAGATCCGGTGTTTTACGGCGGATCCGGGCTACGGGAAGAGGAATACGGATGAAAATGATGGATCGGAGGGTGGTGGCACTAGATCAAAATAGATCTAGGATTTTCGGAGAGGTGGGAGGTGGATCCACGAAGGGGAAGGGGAGGGGGGGGTCGGCTAGGGCTAAGGAAGAGGCGGTGGGCTGGGGTGAGGGCTAGGGGGCCAGTGGCTTGACTGGAGGGAGAGGGGGCGGAAGAAGGAAAGAGGGGTGTCGGCTTGCTGGAATCCTGCAGGCCAGCGGATGAAATGGGGAAAAGGTGAACAGTGAATCACATAAATGAACAGTGACTAAAATATGAACAGTGGCTTGAAACCTGGGCAGCAATCGGCTATTTTTGGGGGCTGGAATGGAGGGTTGCAGCGGGTCGGAATGAAAGTTTGAGGCATGGAAAATGAAGGTGGGGGTAGGGATTACCTTGGGGAGGAGTTTGGCGGCCTAGGAGTCGTCACCTAGGGTTCCACGGCGTCGGCACTGGGGAGGGATCGCTGGAATCCGGGAATACTTCTTCTCAAAATTCTGTAATGGTCTCAAATCAGCCCCCTAGCATCCTATTTATAATAAAACACAAACTAGGGCATCCCCATCAACGCTATGATTGGTCGGTGGGTTAGCCCTTAAAATACATCAAAATAAACTCAAAAAATATAATGTAATATAGCGTTTTGACTCGCGGCGATGCTCCGGACGCAATCGCGGAGCCCGATCGTCGATCCGGGCACGCCATATATGGAAAGTTGCCAAATCAGCCCCGAACGGGCCCAAAACGCGTCCTCGTCTCTGCTCCGCATCAAATATCTTCCTTAACTGAGAATGTATACGTGCAACAGCCACCGGGGTATAAGACTATGGAGAAGCCTCTTGTAAGTGATTAAAGAAAAAACTGTGTATGACCTTAAGCAGTGTTCCATAGCTTGATTCGAGAATTTAATCAAGAGGTTAAGGATATTGTTTTATATGTGGTTCATCAAATTGCTTTTTACTCATCGTTGTAAGGAATGTACTATGATTTAGCTAGTCTATGTTGATGATACTATTATCATCAAGTGATGATGTGGTAGGAATCTCCCAGATCAAAAAGCATTTGCCATGTGCTTTCATACAAAATATTTAATTCCCCTTAATTATTTCTTGAGGATTGAGGTCATTTGCCGGAGTGACTCCCTTTGTCCTATGTCAGAGCCCCAGAGGTATTCCATAGACTATTATATTCTGTTAATTGCTTGAGATGTAAACCAACTTACATCCCCATGGATGTGAATATAAAACTTTCCTTATAGCCACTATTTCAGAACCATTTTTGCCAAATTCAGAGTACTACTAATGTTTGTTTGGGAAGCTAATATTCTTGACAGGCATATGTCCAGAAATTTCATTTGCAGTGAGTGCTGTCGATTAGTTCATTCATTTTCCATGGGCCTCACGTCTACAAGTTTGAGCTCATTCGTTGATATTTATAACCATGCCTGGACAGGGTCTTATTTAACAACATTCTTCTACACTTTCTTGAGCTATCTATTTTGATGTCGATAATACCAATTCTACTGATGATAGCCACTCAACCAGCAGTTTCTATACTTATTTTGATGGGAATCTAGTCATGTAGAAGAGTAAGATTATGAAGCACAGATACTTAAAAATGTCTCGCGTATCGGCTCGACTGCGTAATGGATACGGGAAACGCCCGGAAATGCGTATTGGATATGGGAAAATGCCTCAGTTGACGCGTGGTGAAATCTGCATTATGGATCTCCGGGATCTCCACCTGGAAACGGTTAACAAAGTGACTGAGGGATTTGTCATCCCCCTTCTGATGTTGAAGAGGGCTTAAGGCCCGCTCTTCCTTTTCCTCGACGTCACAAACCTCAAAAGTAATTTGCGTCGTTGGTCGGCAAAATGGTAGATGAATTTTGGTAGAAGCGCTAATAGAACCAATCTTGTGTCTTGCCTCAAGGCATGTCGAACAATCAACAACGCAATGAGTCAATCGTTTTACAGAAAGAAACCAATGTCTCAAACCATTACAGATGATGAACGGGAAGTCCTCTCCCCAAGAAGTGCCATAGTTGGTGCTCTCTAAACCCAGTTGAGACGGATAGTAAAAAATGTCTCGTGTATCGGCTCGAATGCGTATTGGATACAGGAAACACCAAAAAATGTGTATTGGATACGAGAAAATGCCCCAGTTGATACATGGTGAAATCTGCATTATGGATCTCTGGGATCTCCTCTGGAAACGGTTAACAAAGTGACTGAGGGATTCGCCATCCCCTTTCTGATGTTGAAGAGGGCTTAAGGCCCGCTCTTCCTTTTCCTCGACGTCGCAAACCTCAAAAGTAATTTGTGTCCCTTGTGGGCAAAATAGCGTCGCTGGTCGGCAAAATAGTGGATGAATTTTGGCAGAAGCCGATAGAACCAATCTTGTGGCATGCCTCAAGGCATGTCGAACAATCAACAGCGCAATGAGTCAATCGGTTTACGGAAAGAAACCAATGTCTCAAACCATTACAGATGATGAACGAGATGTCCTCTCCCCAAGAAGTGGCATAGTTGGGGCTCTTTAAACCCTGTTGGGACGGACTCCGATTTGATTTTGTCGCTAAAGGTGGTCGTTTCCCCCTTTCATCACACACATGTTAACGCTAGTTGTCGTGCAGGAGCAAAAACACCCCAAACACACCCACGGTGCTCACGGACGCCTGCCTCCTCCTGGGCGAGGTTGTTATCAGAGAGGATTGAGCAGGAGTCCAAGTACCAGAACCCACTAAGGTGGTGATGACGTGCGAGCCAACCACAGTTTGCTTGAGGACAATGTTTCATACTATGAGAGTTCTCGACCATGCACATTTCCCGACAAGTTTTCACCATCATCTAATCCTTTCATTCCAACCTTTCCACATCTAACCAGGGTGTGCGCTCACCACATCAAGATGTTGAAATTGACATTCAATTTTCAATTTGTTTGAGCAGGGATAACTAAAAACTACTCAACTGAATGACAAGACAGGACATGGAAATGGGAGTAAGTGAAAGAGTAAGAAAGGAGCATGAAAGCATTATTGAGTTGGAAAATACAAAGTTAGAGGTTTCGCTGCTACCCTACGAGTACAAATAACTCCCCCTCCGAGAACCAAGATTCAATTTTTCGGTCCAATTTCCTTAATATAATTGTTCTATTTATAAGTCTCTTGAAGATTCTGCCCATCGGACAGCTCTGGTATTACATAGTCAACCTAAAAAATAAGAGATATGTCCTTGGGGTTCTGCAGGTACACCTCTTTTCAAACTGGTTGACTTTGGTACCCAACATACCAATGTCATATCTCAATACGAAACTTTCACATATACGAGGCCCGAGTGAATTTCTAGAGATCGAGCGACTACCTGGTGGGGTTCGCGAGTCTCCCTTGGCGCACGCTCCAAATGTATATCCAAATGTACCTTGCCTTACTAGAGGCGTACACAAAGAATCGTAACTATCTTAGGAAGTAGAATGAAGGGCCAATAAATGAAGGAATAAGGAAGGATAATTATCACCCCAAATAGCATAAAGGTTGGAACTAAGAAGTAATTAGGCGCATTTAAGATCACTGGAGTCTTATTAAGAAGAAGAATAATTACTATCGAAAGTATTAGTGACATACTTGAGGAATGATTGCTAATTAATGTAAAGAGGGAATATGATCTCCACAAGAGGGATGATGCAAGCGTAGAAGATACCCAGAAATTGCATCATGTACAAGATCTTAGTGTTGGGCGAGAAAATTGTCCCTCAAATTGTATTTGTCGTCGGTTTGGCAAGAGATTGTCTCTTAATTTTAGTTGAAGTGTTTTCCTTCCTCTCTTATCTCTCGAGCTCTCTCCCTCCTATGAAATATCATTGCCTAACAATAGTTTGTCCCGTCAAAAGCCACCCTCATCGACAGTTCCCACAACCCATCATAGTCAGCAAAATTGTTGATATCCACATTTAGACAAAAAAATTTATGAGATCATGCTTCACGCCATCCCTACTCTCGAACCTCATGACCTTCGGCAGTGCGGCGCCTCCAACTCACGCCTTTCTACACAACATCCACCCACATGATACGTAAAACTTATCATTTCTAGTTCTTAATCCAGTTCCTTCTCTGGGTATGGTCATAATCACTTGCAATACAACACAAATCTCCCAAATTGAAATGTTAAGCATCGCAAACCCCGTCGATGACGGAATCATCAACCTCACTTCACAGCTCTTCACCCCATGTGCGACATCCTCACACATATGAAACTCACTACGACATCGTCTAAATAAGATGGCAATGCATCGTTAAGGGATGGAAATTAACCAAATTCTTCTAGAGTGATATTATAAGCAGTCCAATTATCGTTATTTATAGTTCATTGCTATTTGCAACCCGAAATAATTTATTTGCAATCCAATCTTTTATCAGCACGCCAATATATTAAAAAGATAGTAATGCAAAAGAGATGACTTTTTATCAGAGAAGGATTTTGGAGAGGAAGAACATGATTCAGGAAATATAGAAACATCATTGATTTCTATCAATAAGCTGAAACAAGGCCGACGCAAAACTTCTTTGTTGAAAATAAATGATGATGGTGACACTAATGATAAGAATCATCTGAATGATGAAGACGACATTGAAAAAACAAAGAGTGATGAGAAACTTCCTTCTCCAATTGAGATCGAAACCGACATGAAAAGAAATTTTGAAGAAACCTCTACGGAAAAAAAATTTAACTTGAAGCCAGATCATGGGTTGGGATTGTTAATAAAATACACTGAAGATTCTAGTGATGATGAGCTTTCTTCTGTAAAAAAATGGTCGTGCGAATGAAAATAGCTTTGGAGAAGTTCATTTTGGGAAAGATTTAGATGCAAAAGAGGCGGGTAAAGTAGCAGATGGCTAGGCTAATTCTTCAAATGCTTTGCCAAAGAAAATAGTTGATGTGTACGATGATTCCCCGAAAGAATTAGTAGTGAGAAAAAAAAACAGAAGAATCAGAAACTCCAGATTTGAATGAAGAATTGGATGAGCTATGGGAGCACCAAGAACTCATAAAGGTGGACCTTTTCCCTGATGGATTTTGGCTGGCTGGCTTTCAGCGATCGAAAAGATGCGGTGGAAGAACCAATGATCTCGAGCGGAGGTTGACTCAAATGGTTAGGGCAATCGAAATTATGAGGTGGACGACTTCATCACGACAAGGAGGTCAAGGGACAGGGGATTGAGGATAGTAGGAATCTATGGATGACCGGAAGATGCAAGAACAAGAGGCCGCGCGCGAGAACGTGCAGAGATCGGCGCTGGGGCGCATTTTTTTGGTGCGGCTGAAGCATGGACTGAGTCTAAGAAATGAAGAGTTTAAGTGAAACTTTTATAATTTAGGGTATGAATATCCATAATTCGACTGCTTATAACATCACTCTTCATCTATCTATCTCACTTCAAAGTCTAATTCTTCAATCTCTCTCTTCAAACCCTAATTCTTCTATCTCTCTCCTTCCCCTCCCTCAGTTCACTCAAATCTCTTGGAAACTACCCTAAGATCAAGGATAATTTAATCATGTCAAACATCCATTCTTTGCTACTTCGCAAACAGCTGAACACGACACAAAAGCTGGAGACATCTCGAGGAGCTACCCAAGGGAGGAATGGCCAAAGATCTTACCAAGATGGTCAAAAATCACAAAAAATACGCTTCGATACAAAAAAAATTCTAGAAAATTTTCAACTAAAGGCAATGCAGATAAAAGTACACAAACCGAAATGCAACCCAATGATACATGAGAAACGAAAATTTTCCAGTTGCAAATTTCAGAACCATGGAGCTCTGATCACGGGGGAATTATAATTACCCTAAAAAGCATATTTGTAGATCTGCCATGCAAATTGCTTAAGATTAAACGAACAAGACGCACCATTTTCAGTCGGCTTGGCCTTTCCCGGGAGATAGATTTGATCTGATAGACGGAGCCGGAGAGAAAAGAGCACACTCCAGCGATGCTACTTTCTTCGTCTTAAAATTGTTTTCCCGATCTGAACGAACCTCGACGAATCAATAGAACATCTACTAGGCACACACAATCCACCGGGACGTTTCAGTCGCCGTTCGCAACACCGCCTTCGTCGCCGCGCTTCCCCGTTACACGCTCGGCGCCTCCATACGCGCAGCCAGACCGTTATCGCGATCTCCCCTTTCAATAGACGCCGGTTGTCGCTGCAGCACTCTAGTTTCACGATGGAGAACGAGGAACAAGATTGAAATAAAGGAACACTGACCTTCGACGGGGATGAGGAAGGAAGATGCCACCGGATCTGCTATCGAGCGGCCTGCGGGAGAAGAAGCTGCGACGCCGACTGGAGATAGGGTTCACAGGCTCGAATCGGAAGAGTTTTTGGGAACGATGGAAACGCTCCAGCTCGAGTTGGAAGACGCAAAAACAAACAGAATAGGAGCGAATCATGGGTGCTTATTAGCAAAAACACGGCTGTTAGAAATCCAAATAAAACTCTAAAATTTTAAAGTTGTTCATTTTATTTTACGATATTGTTAATGGGAACACGTTATTAGCTAGTCGTATCTCAAAATCTTATAATTTTTCATGTATTTTCGAAATACGTCTTGTACATGCAATTTCAGAAAAAGTGCTCAACACGAAAGTTATAAATCTCGTCGATATACAACTTTCGTGTTGATCATTTTTCCTAAAAATGCATGTACAAGACATACTTTGGAAATATGCCTAGATTTTACGTCTTTCCGAAATACGCCTTGTACATGCAATTTCAGGAAAAGTGTTCAACACGAAAGTTGTAGATTTCGAAGAGATCTACAACTTTCGTGTTGAACATTTTTCCTGAAATTGCATGTACAAGGCGTATTTCGAAAATGCGCGAAAAGTTAGGAGATTTTGGGGTGCGACTAGCCGAAAAGATAAAGTTGATTTTGAATAGAAAAATATAATGTATGAATAACGGGTTGCGGTTAACAATCGCCTTATTTTACAAATTTTTATACTGCTACAGTGGTGTGCATAAAAATCAAATAAAATTTATAATTTTAAATTTGGGCCCGGGGGGACGGCCCGGGCCCGGCCCGGTCCCGGCCCAGTAAAAGCCCTGCAAGGCCCGGGCCCGAGCTAGGCCCGCCCTGGGCCCAGACCAGGCCATGGGGCCTAACAAGGCCCCATATATGAGCATTTGCCCGGCCCGATACCTGACCTGGGCTAGGGTGGGCCGGACAAAGCCCGAATTATAGGCTCGGGCTAAGCCCGGGGTCGGGCCCGGCCCCCCGGCCCCTTTAACAATCAATGGCTCTAAGAGTCGTTTCCAACGGCTCTTAGAGTCGTTGTCTCCAAAAACTGTCAGCCCTATTTAATAGGGCTGACAGTTATAATTAATTAAAAAATTATTAAAAAAATAAGTTTAAAATAAAAAAAAAATTTATAGTTTTTTTTTAATCCTATAACCCCCCCACTCCCAAGTCCCACCTCTCACAAGTCCCACCCCACTATTTTTTTACGTTGAATATGTCATCGACGATGGCATTTTCATCATCATCGGTCGCTCAAGAAGTGGTGGAGCACAAGCATACGGCGCCAGTTTTGGCCCAAACCGCAACCGCACCGTAAGGGGGCGGTTTTGGCTCAAGCAAAACCGCACTGCACCGAAATTAAGCGGTGCGGTTTCGGTTTGGTGCGGTTTTTTGCGGTGCGGTTGCGGTTTCGGTGCGGTTTAGGCATTGTTAATTTTATGTTTTATTTAGACATTGAAATTAGTAAAACATATTTGAAATCTAGCAAAAAAATAGTACTAATAAAAGTCTAAAAGATTGAGTAAACTGCACTGATATAAAATCTAAAAGTGTAATACCTTTTATGATTATGCTACGGCTTCACATTCAAGTTCGTCACCATCATCAACTTGTATTGTATTTTACAACTCTAAAAATTAAAATTATCAATAATCAAACATAATTTTAAAAAAAAAAAATCGACACATTACTTTTTACAAAAAATAGTTTCAAACCTCTATCAAGCTCTTCAGACTTCTCAACATCAATCAACATATCTTCAATTTCATTGGCATTCTTCACGCAGGATAACCAATCTCGAGCACAAATGAGAGCTTCAACAAAAGCAACATATAATAATATATTACTTTTCTCTAGACTACCCCAATACTTATCAAATTTTACTTTTATGCAACGTGCCATGTTTAGCGACGGGAAGATCGAACTGGAAGCGACGGGAAGATCGAACTGGAAGCTCACCATTTCTGGAGGCGACGGGCGGTGTAGTTTCTGGAGGCGACGACGGAAGATTGAACTGAACGGTAGGCGACGGGCGGTGTAGTTTCTAGAGGCGACGGCGGTGGGCGATGAAGTTTGCGGAGTCCACGGCTGCGGTGAGAAGAAGAGAGACTGAGAGAGAAATGTTGGGTGCTAAGGTAAATTGGAAAAGGGAGCATTTAGACCATTTTATCGAAAAGATAAAGTTGATTTTGAATAGAAAAATATAATGTAGGGCTTTTAAGTGCGGCCGGCTGTAAGCGAAAGTTGCCTGAACAGTATTTGAGTTGTAAATTGCTAAATAGGTGTGCGGCCACTCAAAATGTTTAATAAGTGTGGCCACTCAAATTGTAAAAAAATTTCAAATACCCAAATTATCGGTGTGGTGCGGTGTTTGCGGTTTTTAAGATTTAAAAACCGCACCGCACTGCACACGGTTTACAAAATTTCAAAACCGCTCTGCATCTACACTATGCGGTGCGGTTTAAAATTCGGTGCGGTTTTTGCGGTGCAGGCGGTTCTTGCGATTTGCGGTTTTTTGTGCTCACCCCTAGCAGAAACACGGCTGTTTGAAATCCAAATAAAATCTAAAATTTTAAATTGTTCATTTTATTTTAGGCAATTGTTAACCGCAACCCGTTACTGGTTAGTCGCACCCCAAAATCTTATAACTTTTGCGTCTTTTCGAAATACATCTTGTGCATGCAATTTCAGGAAAAGTGCTCAACACGAAAGTTGTAGATCTCGTCTACAACTTTTGTGTTGAGCACTTTTCCTGAAAATGCATGCACAAGACGTATTTTGGAAATATGCCCAGATTTTGCGTCTTTGGGAAATACGTCTTGTACATGCAATTTCAGGAAAAGTGTTCAACACGAAAGTTGTATATTTCGACGAGATCTACAACTTTCGTGTTGAACATTTTTCCTGAAATTGCATGTACAAGGCGTATTTCGAAAATACGCAAAAAGTTAGGAGATTTTGGGGTGCGACTAGCCAATAACAGGTTGCGGTTAACAATTGCCTAATTTTACAGATTTTATACTACTACAGTGGTGTGCATAAAAATCGGGCCCGGGGGGAAGGCCCGGTAAAAGCCCGGCAAGGCCCGGGCCCGGGCTAGGCCCGGGCCCGGGCTAGGCCCGCCCTGGGCCCAGACCGGGCCATGGGGCCTAACAAGGCCCCATATATGAGCATTTGTCGGGCCCGGTACCTATCCTGGGCCGGGCCTGACTAGGGTCGGGCCCGGGCCGGACAAAGCCCGAATTCTATGCCCGGACTAAGCTCGAGGTCGGGCCCGGGCCCCCGACCCCTTTAACAATCAATGGCTCTAAGAGTCTTTTCCAACGGCTCTTAGAGTCGTTGTCTCCAAAAACTGTCAGCCCTATTTAATAGGGCTGCCAGCTATAATTAATTAAAAAATTATTAAAAAATAAGTTTAAAATAAATATTTTTTTATTGTTTTTTTTAATCCTATAACCCCCCCACTCCCAAGTCCCACCCCACTACTTTTTTATGTTGAATATGTCACCGACGATGGCATTTTCATCATCATCGGTCGCTCACGAAGTGGTGGAGCACAAGCATACGGCGCCAGTTTAGGAATATTTCGACAAAGTGAAAGTCGGCTCCTAGCATAAGGCGAAGTGCAAACAATGCTCGAAATTACTTACTCTCAGTGGCAACTTGACACTCGCAAGATGTAACGACTTCATCCGTTAATTAACATATAATAGAAGGTCCGGTCGGGGCCCCGCATTATATGTCACAAACAGGCGGCGAGGTTACAAGTTAATATCAAAAATCAATACATGCATCCTAACTCAGAGCATGCTAAAAGAAGTTTTAAGATTATTTGAACTCAACTCATTTGAATGTCAACAATATATATAAAACACCATTTATATATAACAACACAGGAATGTCTCTTTATACAAAAGTTATGGCCTCAAGACCTTACAGTTACATTTCATCATTGTGGATTACAAACATCAACACGCAGCCCGGTCACACATGAAAATAGTAAAATTCTTCATTCGACCTTCAAGGGCCAGAAGCAGCAACAAGGGCTTCAGCCCGCTATTTCCCACTCGGCTCTCCAGCACCTGCACAGGACAGTCCACCGTAATGGTGGCAAACAAGACAATGGTCAGCATTCAGCTGACTAATTTATAACGATCATACTCCTTTCCTGGGGCAGTGGTATTCCTTCCCTGCAGACATAGCATTTTTCACAAAGATATATCTCAAGATGTGCTCTCACGCACAATAAATATATATCACAAACGTCGACCACACGACCCGACGCTCCGTGCTCTCAGGGCACATTATCGGTGTACCGGAAAACCAGGGTCCCACCACCGTTCAAGGGTCCAAAACCCAACAGTAAACATTGAGCATTAATGCTCCACGGCTCACGGCCGGAGACTTTAGTCTTGATCGCGAACAACTCAAGACTCTCATTATGTTATCCTAACGAAGCCAATAATTTTGGCACTCAAATTAGACAACCATAACGCGGATACAGTTCAGCCCTTGCCCGTTGCTCAAATCGTCAGTTCAATGTCTAGACTGACGTGGGTCGACATCCCCTTGTTCGTTCGGCTCACCGGCCTTTAAGAGCGCATAGTTCACAATAGCCACAACGTCCCCGAAGGACTGGCTTCACAATCAAAGCGGGAGTGAATGACTGCGTTCGTCACGATCGCTTGGTGGGGTCAACAGAAACTCTCTTTCTGCGCCCAAACTCAACCCAAACCTTGCAGCATCCTGCAGTGCCAGCATATAACACACAAACTTCGAGGGTATTTTTCCTGGAACTCCATTCCAGTACTTCATGTTACTCCACTTCACAGGTACAACCCACCGACTGCGTAAAATACTTGTTTATACGCAGAGTCTTCTCCGGTGCGCAAAATAAAGCATCATCAATCCAAACCAATCTGTCTAGATGGGCTTCACACAACATATTTATTCCGTACTACACATTTCTGTATCTATATGCAAGATTTCCTGGGGATTTCAAGAATCAATCCAACGGAAATCTCTCAACATTCCATATTTTGGTGGGGGAAATCCATGCACATGCCAAAATAAGGATTTCACATGTCCAAGAAGGAAGATCGTTACCCTTGACGTTCTCTTTGGAGACATGGCAAAGCGTTTCTATGCGGATGGAAATGAGCGCCTCACTTTTCCCTTCACAAATTTAGCTTCAGATCTTGTTTTCGGCCACAAGATCTTCTCCAGCAACCTCAGCAAGCCCTAGCTCCAGTCAAAAGTTTTCTGCTCCAGAACTGGAAAGAGAGAGAAGAGAAAAGGAAATAATAATTTCCTCCTTCCTATCCGTCTACATAAGTGGCTTCGGACTACATCACAGCCACACGATAAAATCAACAAAACCAAGCAACGGCTCGGGTTGAAGTTGAAATAGTTAATCACCGCTCAGTGGCCGCACATCATCCACCTGACACGAGTCGCTCCAAAATCGTCGAGCTCCGCTCGACGCTCTTCGCCGAGCTCCGCTCGACGCTCTTCGCCGAGCTCCGCTCGACGCTCTTCGCCGAGCTCCGCTCGACGCTCTTCGCCGAGCTCCGCTCGACGATCTTCGACGAGCCCAAGTCGACTATTTCCAGTAAATTTTGGGGTGTTACACATGTCACATTAAGTCTTGCACTGCCAAACAAGCTCCTCCCGAGTCCAACCAGGCACAATTATCTGCATCTGGACAAATATGGATGTACGATCAAGGTCGGCAGCGGGAGCTGCAGGTGAAGAACGTCATCAGACATGGGTTATCGTTCAACCACTACGATGACGAGGAAGAAACCGAGTACATCCACTAAGGGCTACAATACAAAAATCATCAAGTAAGTCGAACTTCCATTAGACGCGATGCACTTAAATATTATTTAGAAGCCAAACTATCTTTAATTAATTATTTTGAAAATTTTGAGGGTCGAGCGAGTTTAACGAGTGACGTTTGGACAAGTAATATCAAATTAAGATTATCATATATTTTCATCACTTATCACTGGGTCGATCCCGTTTCCTGGGACGATCTAAATAAGCGTAAAATATGTTTTGAAGCTTTCGAAGTCTCGCACATCGGTGTAGCGATTTATCAAATTATTTTAAAATGTTTGAGAGAATTTAAAATAAAAGATAAAATTATGAGTATTTCTTTCGACAACGCCACAAATAATACCACCGCAATTGAGTGGTTAAAATGTGATTTAAAACCTATGTTAAACGGTGTTTTTTTTCATACTTGTTTCGTCTGCACGTTTTAAATTTGATCGCACAAGATAGTTTAACATATATATAACCATACATTAATAAAATACATTTAATGTTACAATTTATTTATAGTTCTAAACAACAACGACGATAAGATTTTAAAAAATTCGTAAACGTCCGAGGTCAAAAAATTTTAAAAAGTTTATTTGACATGTCAATTAGATAGAACTCGACATTTACGATATTAAAACGAGCGATTCGTCAAAAAACACTACTAATAGAATATTATGCTATGTTTAATCAACATAAATTAACTGAGTCCGATTGGGCAGTTTTAGAAAATTATATGAATTTATTAGAAGTTTTTTATACGACGACAAATTTTTTATTTGCCGTATATTATTCTACCAGCCCGCTAGTTATTGAAAATATTGTTAATATTTCAAAAAATTAAACTATTTTAAGCAACATGCCGGATTGAGTGGTTTAATAGAAATAATGAAAAACAAAATTTTAAAATATTATAGAGAAATCTCAGTCATGTTTTTACGCGCCGCCGCTTTGAATCTTCTTTTCGACATAGACGGCATAGAAAATTTTATAGAAGAAATAAATAATAGTTTATGTGTAAATCGCAGTGATTCGGATTTGGAAAATATTAGTATTTTAAATCTTAACACTATTTTTACTGAATGTTATAATTATTATGATAATTTATACGGATCGCGGCCCCGAGAGAATGTGTCGCAACAAAAAACACGCGATAGTTTTAAAAATAAAATGTTAGAGTTAGCTTCTAAGAAAAAAGCGCGCATAACATCTAGTAGTTTAAATGAATTAGGCTTGTACACAAAAATACAATTTCTTGATTTTATGAGTACGGACGAATTAAAAAATTTTGATATTTTAAAATAATGAAAAGGTAAAGTAAATACATATCCTATTATGACATATATAGCCCGAGATTTACTAACGATCCAAGTTAACACGGTAGCTTCAGAGTCTTTTTTTTCTCTTAGTAGTAGGGTGTTGAACGAGCAGAGAAGTCGCATAAGCGAAGAATCGCTCGAAATCTGCATATGCTACAAGGAGCACTTGGATGCGATCAAGAGGAAGCAACATATTTCGTCGATCAAGGATAGCTCGTCGGACATGGAAGACGAGATGGACATGATCAACTTAAATTAATTAAAGCTTAAAGATGGCGAGACAGATTTTTGAAAAGCACTCGAAATATGTAATTTTTATTTTTTTACTTAGTGAATAGTGAGTCATTTGTAATTTTGTTGTATTTGTAATTTTGGATTTTTCAATTACAATTATTTTTTTACAGTGTATTTATAATTTTGTATACTTTCGTTCGACATTAATAAAATTATTATTTTTCCTTTCAAAATATGAAATTAATTATATATTCGTATTGGACTATTGGTATAAATTATACAGAAAACCTTAATTGCTTGTTGTCGACCCAGCTAATCTTTCAATTTTATTGCTCGTCGATCAACAACTCTATTGTGCTGTGGGCCCCGCCTTAATTGTCGATTTACCACCTTCCATTTGCAGAAGACGACAAAAGCGGGTCGTCGGTGTCATCAATGACATTCTCCATCTTTCCCGCAAAGAATTTGAAATGCGTTGACTTTGTTGACTTTTGCTGACTCATGCTGACGTCACCATCTGTGGACTTAGCCAAAATCAAGCATCAGTAGAATAGGCGTTGAGTGAGTAATCATCACTCAACGCAAAAACACTTAGACAGATTTTATGTCGCTAAGCGTTGAGTGAGCAATCTTCACTCAATGCCAAAACACTTAGAATAATTTCTCTGTCATTAGGCCTGAGAGCATTGAGTCCACTCAATGCTTTTTGCCTTAAAAAATATTTTTGCTTCTCTGGCGTTGAGAGCGTTGAGTGTGTCTTCATCACTTAATGTTTTTTGCCTTAGAAAATATTTCTCAGTCACTTGGCGTTGAGTGAGTAAGCTTCACTCAACGTCAAACTACTTAACAGACATTCTTTTATTATCTGGCGTTGAGTGAGTAAGTTATACTCAACGCATTTGGACTTAGCCAATTTTCTGTATCTGAAAACACAGGCTCTGACTGGATGAGAATCATCCAACACTTTTTATCACAAGGTGTTGAGTGAGTGAGCTTCACTCGACGCCTGTGGACTTAGTCAATTATTTACACAGAATTTCTGTGGCTTTGACTGTCTGAGCAATACTAAATGATTTTGATGTTATGACGTTGAGTGAGTGGACTTCACTCAATGTCTGTGGACTTAGTCAAATATTTACACATATTTTTTGTGGCTTTGACTATTACACAGCTTTTAGCTATATGACGTTGAGTAAGTACACTTCACTCAACGTCTGGGGACTTGGCTATATTTTCAGCTGTTTCTTCTTTGGCTTTGCCTATCTCACAGCTTTTAGCAGTATGGCTTTGAGTGAGTAGACTACACTCAACGCCTATGGCCTTAGCCATAATTTCAACTTGTCAATTGTTAGGCATAGACTAATCTAACTATACTCAACGATTTTGCTTACCTGGCGTTGAGTTAATAGACTTCACTCAATGCTTGTGGACTTAGGCAATTTCTAGTCTATCCAGTATCTTCCAGCTGACTTGATCTTCAAGGTATCGATATAACTGAACTGTCTCGACACAGCTGTCTCGACACTTTTTTCTCGATACTTTTGTCGTGACACTCTTGTCTCGACACATTTGTCTTGGCACTTTTGTCCTTAGTCATTTCCTCAAGTTTTGACCTTGTACTTGACGTTGAGTAAGCTTTCTTCACTCAACGCCTGTGGACTTAGGCAAATTCCTACCTGTTCACCAGCTTGATTGATCTTCACCTGCATGTATAAACTCAAACACACATCAAATACAACTAGTGTGTGACATTGACTTGTTTGATTTCTTACAAATCTGGGTCATGTGGATCAATGGACCCAACATTAGGTCTTGGAGGAGATTGAGAGATCATGTGGGATCTGTGGTGTAAGCTTTTGGAGCTGAGTTTTGGAGAAGTGTCTTGTCTAACTAAAAGTTAGAAAGGTGGGAGGAGAGTGGATGTACCCATAACCTGGGGAACCATTATATATTCTGTGTGTGACTCTTATGTTGTTTCTTTCTTGCAGGTTGTGTGTTTCTTGAAAGCAGAAAACTACTAACATATTAAACACTTAAAGGAGAAATTAAAAGAAAGTCACAAGAGACCAAGAAACCTATTCACCCCCCCCCCCCCTCTCGGTTGCTAGCTACCTTGAAAATAAAGACTTTCAACTTTACTACACAAGAAGTCATTTACTTTGCTGCCATAAAGTAGATGTACATGTCATTTCATTATTGTGTTCAAGGTTGATCTAGGGCATTTGTGGGCTGTTGTTTTTTGACAGCTTCTTATGACTTACTTGGTAGAATTTCACTGCCAATACAAGTAGATGATTGCATTATAATTGAATGAACTTCACTGCCATGAACTTCCCGCACTTTATTTGGGGATATAACACAAGTGGTCGTTGCCTAGAAAGTTGTTTTTGATTTTTCTCCTGCACTTAATTCCCGTCCACATGGTGAATTCTTCTTTTTTCAGGTTTAATATCATACGCTATGACTGGAAATACTGTAAACAATGAATCCTCAAAGGATATTGTTCTAAGTCTTCTGTTTAGAGGTATTCTGAACGCTTGAGTACTTCATAGTCTAATAGTGTTCTTCTTGTGATTTTTTCATTTGTTTTGAATAGTGAATCTGAAATAAAGTTGGAAGTTGGTGGTTATCTTGAAACCAATATTCAGTTTCTTTCCCGGGAAGTATTAATTGATTGGGCACGTGTTGTTGGCAAATCTCTTAGTTTTGTTGTGATTGTTAAAGGTTCAGATAAATTAGATGGTGTTAGAGCACGACCACGAGTTTTCTTGGATGTGATAGAGGTGGACACTACCGTGAAAAGCAATGTAAAAGGGGTTGGGTAAAACAGAATCTATGAAAAACTACTAGCAAACGTTGTGGTTGCCCATTCACTTTGATTAGGAAAAAAAATGTTCATTCACCTGAATGGACACTTGAAGTTAAATGCGGGACGCATAATCATGAAATGGTACATTTAGAAGCGCATGCCACCGCGGGTAGGTTGGATTGCATAGAGAAGAAAATCGTTCATGATATGTACGCCTCATATGTGAAACCAAGATGCATACTATCAACTATTAAGAAAAGAAATCCAGAGAATCACACGGTGATGTAGACAATTTATAATAAACGACATAAGTTGCAGAAAAAATAACTAGAGGGTGTCACACATATACAGTATTTGTATAAATGTTTAAAAGGAAAGCGGATATTTGAGTTATAATCGAGTTTTGGAAGAATTTTTTTTTGTTAGCTTGTTCTTTGCCTATCTAGTTGCTATCAAACTTAATAAAATGTTTTCATCCGTTTTCTTAATAGATTGTACCTACAAAACCAATAGATATTGGTTGCCTTTATTGTTCGTGGCTGGTGTTACATCTACTCAATTAACATTCTTCAGGCATTTGCTTTTTTGTCTGATGAATCGAAGACATGCTTTAGATGGGCGTTGGAACATTTCAAAGGGATTTTGGGGGAAACCTCCTTACCTAATGTACTTGTCACGGATAGAGATTTGACTTTAATGAATGCCATCAAATATACATTTCCGAATGTTAAACATATTTTATGTCAGGTACACGTTCATAGAAATATTTTGGCAAACAGCAAAAAATATTTTAAAGATGGAAAAGAGTTCAAAAATTTTCTCAACGCCTAGTTGATGTAAAAAATTAAAATGAATTCAACATGAGGTATAATTCTATTTTGAGTACATACTCCAATGTTGTCTTTTATGTATCTGCAACATGGGTTAAACTTTTAAAAAAATATTTTGTATGTGCTTGGATTGATAAATTCCCACATCTTGGCAACTCAACCACAAATCATGTTGAATAAGATCATAGTAAGTTGAATGAATTTTTAGAAGTATCTATTGGTATTTTGACAACCATTTGGAAGACATTCGATCAAATGTCATCTCTCCAACATACAAAAATAAAACGCTCATTTGGTCATAACACTATTCAAGTAAGTAAGGAGTTTAAAGGATCATTGCACTCTGATCTTATTGGACGAGTCTCATTACATGCATTGCAATTGATTAAAGTAGAGGAAGATAAGTGTCGTAACTCAAAATTTGTTGGAGGAGAAAATTGTCCACACACAAATCGTTATACACTTGGGTTACCATGTGCTAATGAGTTAGCATCTTATATGTCTCAAAGAAAACCTTGTCCGATATAGTTAGTTCATAAACATTAGAAACAACTATCTTTTCTTTCGGAGAGTGATGAAACACCACCTACACAAGAATCGATTAACATGAGAGAAATTGATATGGTCATTGAGTTGAAGGGGATCATGCAAAGGTATGAAAACACTAAAAAGCATCAACAAAAGGAGATTGGAAACAAACTGTGTGAGGTCATGGATCCAACATATAGTCAAACAAATGAACCTATTTTGCCAACTTTTCTAAAAGGTAGGCCAAAAGAAAGTAGAAAGAGGTTCAAAAATGATTATATAAGTACTAAACGCAATCCGTTATTATTTGAGCATACACACACAAAAATGTCAAAATCATCACGGGAACAAATTGTGCGCAGAAATAGACTCTACGATAATGTTCGCCGACAACTACCGAGTTGTGTTGCAGAATACTTTGTTGATGTTTGTAATGTCGTCACGGATGACCACTATGGATTTTGAGTTATTAGCGAATCGCTACACATGAGAGATAATTAACAATAAGTTCAACTAGATTTAATGAATGAACTGGAGAAGATACCTATTTTATATGATTCGATATTTGGAAGCACGAGAAAGCAAGCCTTATTCAACTCTCTTGATTGTGATAACACACTGACACTATACAATAAGTGGATGACGGTGCTAGATATGAGTTTGGTGATTTCAAGTTGCTACAATATATATGTGGCTCTGATTTCAAAAAATCAAAGTCTAATATTCTTACCATTGGATACACCAATTCCTCACGTACCAAACACTATTTGGATTGGATTCATCAACGGTAATCATTTCGTAAAATTATGCATGAAAGAAGGAACTCCACTTCCATCATTATACTCTCATTGGAGGAGATATAACACACAAGTTGGAAGTTCATGGGAATGCATCGTCAACAAAAAGGAATGAAATGTAAGCGAAACATCGTTTATATAATTATTTATATTAACTTATTTTGTGATGCAATATAAATGATTTAAAATTTGGATGCTGGCGGAAGTGTGGTCATTAGACGTAATTGCTATAGAAATGCAATTAGAGTTTTCATTTCTTGACTTTTGTGTTTATGCGAGCTTCAACTAGAAAAATTAATTGTCAATTATATTTACATTGGAGAAATATTACTTAATATAAAATTGCTAATCGTTATTATTATTTTTGTGCAGATGTTCACGATATTTTGTTTAAAGATTTTGGTACAGATGATAATATTTTGTCAAAAAAGAATGAGTTTTGGACATACTAAACAAAATTTTGCGACATTTTGACTCATTTCTAATGCTAACATAAGTAATTGAATGAATAAATTTGAAATCATTTATAATATCATCTATGAAGCACGGGTACCGGTACGTGGTACGGGTACGGTACTGGTACTGGTACGTGGTACGACAAAATTATAAAATAGCACGGTACGTGTACTTTTGGGTATGTGGAAAAAAAAATAAAAAATACATATAACAAGTTTATTTGCAGCAAGAATATATTCAATGAAATATTATCAGATATCACCATACATGCACAAGATGTTAAGATTGTCCACATAAATATAGAAATTAGACTATTCTAAGGAATGATGAAAGTGAGAATCATATTAAAAATATCCTCTACGGAAAGGAAAACACGGTAAAAGAAATCCATCTAAGAGAAGATATAGCCATATAGGATTATAGTTCACCAAACACAAAAGAAATCCAATGATGATATAATCATATAGGGCATACATCGTTCAACAAAACAAATAAAAATCTTAAAATGACTAAAGTTCTTGATTTTCAAGGTCATCATTTTCTTCATCGCTAAATAATATTGCTTCCATCTCTAGCTCATCAAGCGATAGGTTAGCAACTTTAAGAATACCAGCACCCTGCATAGAATCAAATGCATCTCCACTAATGTCCCATAGTTTGGTGTCTCCTTTAGTATAAAGTGGCGTCCTCCTTAAAAGAAGACGAATATTAGAATGAACAAAGACCAAATCTTCACATCGTTGTGGTGTCATTTTATTTCTCCTCATGGAATGAATGAAAGAGTAAGTACTCCAATTCCTTTCACAACATGAAGATGAACACGGTTGACTAAGCAGTTTTAGGGCTAATGATTGTAGCATAGGTGTTGAAGCACCATGAGCTAACCACCAAACTATTGGCTCCATTGCACCTCTATCAATCAATGAATCTGCATCCCCAAAATGTTCTAGATAGCCAAAAAATTTAGCATACTCAGTATTAACTAGCCTCCTTTCATCTTGATTTGGAAAATACTTCTTAAAGCACTTTATTCGCATAGCAGAAATTTCTTCATCCATGTGAGGAGGAATATGATTTGCTACAAGCCATTCCTCACTATAGTACCTATATAATAGATTAATAGGAAAACAAAATATGTAATATATTATTGATAAGCAATATAAGTTAAGAAAACAAAATATCTTAAAAACAAAAAATAGTACCTTGGATTCAATGCATGTGCAAGACAATGAAGGGGTGTGGTGCTTTTTGTTCACCTCTCAACTAAAATCTGATGTATCATATCATAGAAAATAGACTCCTCATTTTCCAACTTGCCTTCATGCCTATAAATAACTGCATTTACCTTTTCAATCATTGTATCTCACATTTCATAAACCAAATGAAGACATGGTTTGTCGGTGTCACAAAATCTCAACATATCATAAATGGGCAATGTGAATGAGAGTATGTAATCTATTTTGTCCCACCAAATATCACTTAACAATTTTTCCTTCACTGTTGCTGCTTTCCCAACATCATCTTCTCTGTAGGAAGACAACCTTTCACTTCTGACCATTGCTTGAAGGCCACGAGAAATAAGTTTAAATCTTTTCATCATAACAACCGAGGAAGCAAAACGTGTGTCAGCAACTGAAAGTAACTTTAATGGTACAAATTCATTGAAAATTGCTAGTCTCATTGAATGATTCATGATAAAATTTTTAACAAACATGACATCATCAATCACAAGTTTAATCCAAATGCATTCATCATAAGCAAAACTAGCTATTCTTGTTTCTTTGGGAGCACAAATATTCTTGAGTGCAAGATTTAGTGTATGCACAACACATGGAGTCCAAAATATTTTTGGGAAAATGCCTTCTATAATAGATCCAGTAGCAGCACAAGTAGCAGCATTGTCGGTGATAACTTGAACAACTTTTTCATATCCAACTTCATGAATAACTTCTCTAAGCAACTTTGAGAGGACTTAGCGCTACCAACTGCACCAAAAGACTGGCCTGAAGGTCAAAGGCGTATACTGATCTTTATATCAAGATTTTGACCGGGGACGGGGCAGCCAGTTAAGCCATTACCGCATAGCGCCGCAACGCGGGGGCGATTCCGGACCGCAGCCCCAACAATCCCCCCCCCAGAAACGACCCCGGGGTTTCGAACCCGCACCCCGCATCTCCACCAATTGAGAGGACTTAGCGCTACCAACTGCACCAAAAGACCGGCCTAAAGGTCAAAGGCGCATACTAATCTTTATATCAAGATTTTGACCGGGGACGGGGCAGCCAGTTAAGCCATTACCGCATAGTGCCACAATGCGGGGGCGATTCCAGACCGCAGCCCCAACAAACTTAGCAATAAAAGTTTTATCTTTATATTCTCCCTCACAATTAACGGCTCTTATGAAAAGTGCTCCACCATCTGATGCTCCCATCAAATTGATAAGAGATCTTCTTTGTGCATCACTCCATCCATCAGCACAAATACCAAGACCTTTTTCATTCCATGATTTTTTTAATAGGATCTAGCAATCTTTCAATATTTGCCTTTTCTTTTTGGAGAAGTGTTGTTCGTAGTAAATTATAGCCAGGAGGGACATACCCAGCTATATTACTCTCAGCAGCATATCTAAAAGCATCCACAAAGTAAGAATTTCGTGCTAAATGAAAAGGCAACCCAACTGAATAAAACATGCGAGCAATCATGGAGTTTAAAGTTTCACGAGCACCAATATTCATCGCTTTCTCTAAGGGACTGTTGCCCAATGCCCTTCTCTTCCTTGGTTCATATTATCCTTGTAATCTAAAATCACCCGTGCTTTCAGTAATTGATCTAGTTGAAGTGTTAAAGGGGGAAGGTGGTAGAGGAACCATTTTGGTCTTTGACAGTTTCTTTCGATTTTCAGCTTGTTCGTGAGCTTTTCGTAACTCCAAAAGAATATCAACTTTGCTACTAACAACAGAACAAACCCTTATACCCTCATTCTTTATTAGCTACAAATGAGCTTTGACTCTTACGTATGACCCTTCAAAATCAATGTTGCAATAATTGCATTTCCATTTTGCATTTCCTTCTCTTCCTCCCTTTTTTAGAGTCAATGTAACGTGCTTCCAAAGCGGAAACAAGTCATCTTCTTCAAGATTAGTTGAACCCATTGAACTTGATGTAGAACTCATTTTGAATTAAAAAATAACCCTGAATGAGTGATGAAAATGTTATAGGAAAATGATTACACGGTAAGTGAATAGTTCAAATCCTAATTTGAAAATAATTGTGTTGATATAGTTCTCATTTCTCTCTTAGTACAGAAGTAGGAGAAGAGAAGGGCAGCCCGGTGCAAACATCTAAAAAACACAAAAAGGGCAGCCCGGTGCAAACATCTAAAAAACACAAACATATGGAAAAAATGTTACAAATCAATAACCCATTAGTTAGATGACCAATGGAGAGAATATTGCACGCGGAAATGGTGGAAACATGCAAAATACTAAGAGAGAAATGAGAGAACACAATTATACTAAGAGAGAAATCAGAAATGATTACACAATACACGATAACTGTAGGAGATGACTGCAGGAAAAACAAGAACTAAAATCGATCGGCCGGGAGATGACTGCAGGAAGAAAAAAAAAGAAGCAAACCTTATACAGTTGTACTCGATCGGCCTTGTCTCGATCGGCGCCGTAGAGAAGAGATGCAGGCTATGCAGCACTCGCCGGAGTGAAGAGGAGGTGCAGCGCTCGCCGGAGTGAAGAGTAGGTGCAGCGCTCGCCGGCGATGGACGGGATGGACGAGATCGGCTATGTCGGAGGAGCGCGGGTTAGGGCTGAGCGGAATCGGGAATGGGGGATCGGCGTATCGCGATTTATTTCTGGTTTTGAAAGAGGGTGAGCCGGTGAGAGGGTTTTTATCCTGTACCGAACCGGGAAGTACCAAAAACCCATTTAAAGTACCGGGCCGTACCGAAAACCCATTAAAAGTACCGGGTACGTATTTTGCCGTACCGGGCCGTACCAAGCCGTACCGGGCCGTACCAAGCCGTACCGGGTCGTACCAGTATCCGCAAACGTACCGTGTACGTGTACGGGGCATTTTTTGGAGTACCCGTGCTTCATAGAATATCATTATATGTAACGAGTTATTTTGAAAAAAATGAATGTTTAAAAAAAAAATTTATTTTATTTTATTTTTATGTTTGTCTGTTAGCAATAAAATGATTTTCAAATAGTCATTTTGAAATATGAAGGTTTGCTAATAGTAATGAATTGCCAGAAATCAAATTGAGTTTGCTAGTAACATCACCCTAAATCAAACGGGCTCTTAGAAAAACACGTAGAACTCAACTGCCTCAACATTGAGATTCTTGCGTTTAGACTCTGGTTGTAACCGGGGAAGAGGAGCGTCGTTCACTTTTATCGGGATCATCATCTGATAAATTCAATACATCCATCTAAAATGCACTTTACATATGCCGCCTCATGACTGGTTCCAGGTTTCCTCTCTCTTTCGGACACAAGGATTTCGCCTCAACATAACAACAACAATACTCAAGCCTTTATCCCACTATAGTGAGGTCTACTATATGTATTATTTGTCGCTATTGTGTCCTGTCTTTTGTCATAATCTCACTAATGCCTAAGTGTATCATGTCTTTCCTTATAGTTTCATTCCAAGTCTTTATTGGTCTACCCCTCCCTCGTTTAACATGCATAGTGACTAGACTCTCACAATGCCTAACAGGAGCATCCAATGGTCCCCTATGTACGTGTCAAAACCATCTTAGGCTTCGTTTGGTTCGGCGTTTCGCCGCCTCTATTTGGAGCAAACACCGTTGAACGGCGGGTAAACAAACGGCCGTCGACGGCGTTTGCTCTGTTTGTACCCGCAGCAAGGAGAAAACGACCCCGATCCGCTCCGTTTCGACCCCCACCTCTACCCATCCGGTTCTAAAGTGACATTTCGACCCCTCTGATGCACCTTCCACCGCCGAACCAAATATAGCCTCAGTCAGGCTTCTCGCATCTTCTCTGCAATTGGTGTTACCCATGTCTTATCCATGTAACCGGGGAAGAGGAGCGTTGTTCACTTTTATCGGTATTATCATCTGATAAATCCATTATATTCATCTAAAATTAGAGTTGTCACGGTTCCGGTTATACTAAAATCATGAACCGAACTGCTAAGGTAACGATACTTTAAATTAAAACCAAAACTTTATTTGGTTTGACCGGTTCTGGTTTCAAAATAACTTTTAGAGCAATCATGCCAGCAGTTCTGGTTACAGTCCAGCAAGAACCAAAACCAAACCCGTCACTAACGATTCAGTCCGGTTCTATGCGGTTCGGTCTGTTCCAATCGGTTTCAAGTAAAACCAAAACTAAATTTAGCGAAATAAACGGAGGAGGTCAAAAATAAAAAAACCCGGAGGGGAAATGTAAATCCATTCAATTATTTTGCAAAGACTTCGAAGTCCGGGGTCCAGGCGTGGGAATTTTGCATTACGCCAATTTTAAACCGCACTGAGTGGTTGTGTTGTAGAGCAACTTTATTGGTTGTAAAACAACATAGTTAGCAGTGCTATTTTTGCAAATAGTTTTTGGCGGTGCAAGATCGACAAAACCGCGTCACACCGTTTTCTTCGAGAGGGTCTGATAATTCAATTATCGTCAATGAGTACAAGTTACTTTTATTATTTCAAAAAAATGTACGAGTAAAATTTAAAATACATTATATAATAGTATAAAAACTAAAACTGCACTGCAAAAACCGACTCCAAACTGCACAAATGGCAAACCACATTGCACAGTTTTAGTGTGGTGCGATTTTGTTTGGTTCAAAACCGACCTCTTTTAGTGCGACTGTGGTTTGGGTCCAATCGCGCTAGTTTCACTCATAGTAGTAAGTATGTAGATGTTATAGATAGATTATAAAAAAAATAATATAATAATAATATTAATAATAATAAACGGGTTGTGGTTCGATTCTGCTTCAGCGCGGTTCAGATCGGGTCTAAAAATCCTGGAACCGCCTGAGACTTGTATGTTGCGGTTCCGGTTCCGATCCGGATAATAAAATGAAAGAACCATACCCAGACCAATGTTGTTTATGGTTCCCAAATTCAAATCGGAACCCGAATAATTCGCGAACAGTTTAGTTCGGTTCTTTGCAGTTCCGGTTCGGTTTACTGTTTTCGGTTTTAAGTGACAGCTCTGTCTAAAATGCACTTTACATATGAAGCCTCATCACTGGTTCCAGGTTTCCTCTCTCTTTCGGACACAAGAATTTTGCCTCAACTTAAAAACAATAACACTCAGGTATTTATCCCACTATAGTGGAGCCGGCTATATGGATCCTTTGTCGTCATTGTGTCCTATCTTTTGTCATACTCCCACTAATGCCTAAGTACATCATGTTTTTTCCTTATAGTTTCATTCTAGTCTTTATTAGTGTACCCCTCCCTCGTTTAACATGCCTAGTGACTAGACTCTCACAATGTCTAACAAAAGTATCTAATGGTCTCCTTTGTAAGTGTCCAATCATCTTAGTCGAGTTTCTCGCATCCTCTCTGCAATTGGTGCTACTCCTGTCTCATCCCTGTAACTAGGGAAGAGGAGCGTCGTTCACTTTTGTCGGGATCATCATCTGTTATTTTGGGCGGTGCCCGGACCTAAATAATCCTAAAATTTCAGTATTGGGGTGCAAAGTGTAAAAAATTTGAAATTCAGGGGTACATAGTGCCAATTTTACAAATTCAGGATGAAAGTGTCAAAATAGGATAATTTGATTGTGTAAACTGACAAAAAACCCACGATATGCAAAGCAAATCAGACTGCCATTCATTCTCCTGCATGCGTACGAGTATCTCATATAAAAAAACCAGCATGTGAGTCTATCACCTTTAGAATGTAGGCCTCATTTGACGCGACGAGAGGAGGCGACCGTCGTTCGGAGCTGGAGGGAGAGGCGGGGGGGGGGGGGGGGGTCAAAAT